>WBMY01018019.1:135957-164665 GCA_013397315.1 Donacobius atricapilla | reverse complement strand
CGCCGCCGGCCTGGCGGGCAGTGCCCGTGCGCGGCGCACAGCCTGCGGGGCTGGCCGGCGGGGTACGGGGGCAGCCGGGGAAGGAGCAACCCCTGTCCGAGCCCGCCGAGCTGCTGTAGCCAGAGGCTCGCAGGCAGGGACCGGGCCGTGTCCTCCGGAGGCGCGGCCTGGGGGACAGCCTGGGACAAGTGACCGCCCGCGCCCAACCTGCCCCGATGGGGCCGTCCCGGAGAGCTCCCGCGTCGAAACTCGCGGGGACGCGCCGGGGACGGCCGCCTTCAGAGGCGCGGGATGCAGGTGAGCCGCAGCCAGCAGGCGCTCGTTGTCGGCGTCTTAGGGAGAGCCCAGCGGCGCCCTCGCCCCGGGTTTCTCACCAAGCGCGGAAGATCGTGGGGCTGCCGTGCCCGTTAAATGCTCTGCCGCTGGAAGGAGCGGGCAGGAGTTGGCCGGACCCGACAACAGGTCTGGCCAGGATTTGCAGTAGCAAATTTGGGCTTAACCTCTGGCAGGGCTGTCATAGCAGCTCCATCGGCGGCCGGGCTCCCGAGGAGCCGATACACCGTGACCCCGGCGCGGTAGTGGCCCCCCGGCATCAGCGGGAGCTGGCTTTGCCCTGGGGCCGTTGGGAGGGACCCCCAGCCCCTCCTACGGCTGTCCGGCGGGACGGTACCGCTGGCCCCCGGCGCCCGCGGCAGGAGATTATCCTGCACAGGGTCACAGAGGGGGCACTCCATCCTTCCAGGGAGAGCCAGCCTGTGTGGTTGCATGTGCCCGAAGGGGATAGCGCGAGCGTGGGCAGTCTCCCAGCACGTACCTGTGGGGTGGGATGAGGGGGTCTGCCCTTATGGGAGAGGCTGCATAAGAGGGGGCGAGAGGGAACTTGCAGGAGGTGGCTGCTGCGCTAGTGCGAACTTGCAGGGTGGGTCCGCTGATCCTGCCCTTCCCTCCGCTAGCCGGGGCGCCGGTGTCCCCGCGGTGCCCCCGGCGCGGGAGGCGCTGTCAGAGGGGCAGGCGCGGCGAGCGAGCGGGAGCGTCCGCAGGGAGGGACCGGCTGTCCTCGCCCTCCCCGCCGCCGGGAGGCACCGGCCAGGGCCGCGCCGGGCTGAGCCTGATGCGTGGCGCTTGTGGAGAGGGCGGCGGAGCTTCCCGCGCTGTCACACCGATCGTACGCGACCGAAATGGCACAGCAGCGGTTTCACAAGTTTATGAACACGACAGTACACTTTAGTAGTATCATTGCTCCACTTGATTTAAAATGCAGAATCCTTGGATGCATTTCATGGCAGGCAATTTATTAATTAACTTAAATTACTAGCAGTGCGGTTGAGATGGTGAAACTCTGAAATGAAATCAAATATCCAGTGCTTTTAATGCATTCACGGGATCTCTTGGGAAGTTTTGGCTTTCAACAGTAAGAGTATGGTAGTGTGTTTTTCCATATGGCTACATCCACCCTTCCTGTGTTCCTAAAAGATGGACCAGTCAGCAGGACTAAATTCTTTAGTTTGTTTTTGTAATGGATGCTCTAGCTGGAGATGTCTGTTATAAGCTTCTTGGGTATTGTGGCACACAGATGAATGAATGTAGCACTGAGATAGTCCAAACAACTAAAAAGTAGTAATACAAGAAATTAGAGAACTGCTCTGCCTGTGTCCCTATAAAAGCTGGTGACATCCCCAGAGGACCTTGGACATCTGGGTTCTGCAGAAAGATGGGGATTTCTCCAGGTGAACAAGGGAATCTTAAACAGTGTTCAAACCTCTTTTAGAAATGAAAAGCTTGTGACTTTTTTCCCTCCTCCAAAGGCCTTTTATAAAGCACCCCAACAGATGGGTCTTTCTGCCTGTGGAGAAGCCTGGCCCTCCAACCCCACACATAATCCTCACTCAACATGCATTTTGAAGGAAGCCACCAGCACTCATTTTCTCGAGAAGGCTCTTGTGATGGTGGGACAGGCACAGCACACTTTCCCATGTTAGAGGAGTTTGCTTGTGCTCTTAGTATCTCTTGAAGCCATCAGGACAAAATACTGTTTTTCCTGAGTCTTTTGGAGCTGGAACTGTAGAATACTGAAGAAAACATTCACTTCCACTCCACAAGTCTTAGCTGTCACTCAACTGTATGCAGATAACTTGAGTGTCCAGTGAATTAAAAGTATTGTATATAGATGGTTTGAAATGTGTCATGATTGGAGGTGTTCTATAAAATGTGCACAGGGCAGTTTTATATATTGCTGTTACTGTTTGGCTGTTAATTATGTCTTAGATGATGTCTGCAGGTACAAGTGAAAGCCAGGACTGTTAACAGTGCCAGTAATTATTTTAAAATGTGAGTTGACTTGAGCGTAGGAGTTTCCTTTTTTTTTTTTTTTTCTGAATTTTACTTTTCCTGCTAAGCTGATATACATGTTCAGGTCTTAACACTCAGCCCCCTTGAGGAACATTACTGTCCTGGCATTATAGTAAGTCCATGTATTGCCAGACACATAATTTCTTGTCATTACTCGCATAGCCAGACAAGGAACGTGTGCAGAGGCTGAGGTGGATAAGCACCTAGACAGAAATCTCATTTGTTAGGAGGATGGTCCTGTCAAGCGAAGGTGGAAGAAGCAAGGGAATGTTGGGATGGTTATATCTGGCAAAGAAATCCAGCCACTCCTGCTCAACTGCTCTAACCAAAAAAGGCTGAACCATAAACAAACTCTTTGTGCACATGGGGGAAGACAGCACTTCAAGCAGTGTGGCAAAGTGGATGTTTGAGCTCTGTGAATCTTTGCCATGCTTAGGCCCAGCAGATTCAGGTCATCCCAATCCATGAGACACAATATAAACACTACTGGCACTTCCTTAAGAGGTGGGAGCTGTGGCTTTGACCCCACCTGGACCAGGAGGCCCTGGGTACCAGATCGTCTGCTTTCAGGCTGAACAGATCATGCTGTTAGGCAGTTACATACAATGGCACTACTCCTAGTGTGGTCAGATTTTAAAAGATGGTGGTTATAGCTGCGCTGTGTGGGAAGAGTCGTGTCAGTGTGTCAGGTATCCTTAGCAAGTGCTTACAGGGCCAGATGAATGTCTTGTTTTTGAATGCCAGCCAGGGTTTGGCAGGGGCGGTTGTCAGGCCACTTGCAGCAGGGCAGCTTTAGACTTGCACATGCAGCTTAGGCCCTTCCAAATGTGGCTGCCAGACACCTCCAGATATTTAAATGCCTTCTGGATGAAGCAGCTAAGTAAGCAGCAGGGCTTGAGGGGAAAGTCTGATTACAGTTCGAAATACTGATGCTTGTAGTCTGTCGCAGTTTCTTTCCCTACTGAAAAGAAATGGACCTCGTAAGTGGCAGGCTGGGTACATACAGTTCTCCAGTGCCAGGAGAGAAGGGTAGGTGATAACCTGCTGTGAAGTGATGGATTGTCATAGTAGGAGAAAGAAAGCTTAAATCCTCCTTGTAAATGTCTTCACGCTCAGAATAGTGACTGAAGACAGTATCCAGATAGCTCCAGCCTGACTACTCTCATTGCCTCTGAGTTTTTAATTCTCTTGGCCCTCCGCAGTCAGATGGGGAGCTCTTGTGAGCCTGTGCTATTTCACCTGGAACTGTCCCGAGCCTGTGAGTGTGTGCAATTTCACCTAGAACTGTCCCGAGCCTCACGCTGGGTGCCAGGGCGTGAGAGCCCCCCTCCACTTGCTGAGACCTGTGACTGCGGGCGCCAGCCCGTGCCTGGGGTGGCCCTCATTCCCCCAGAGGCTGCAGGAGTTAATGTGGGGGGAAAGAGGGCAGGAAGAGCGGCCGGGCTTGGCCCCTTGGCTCTCGCGGCGGGCTGTGCCCGTGTCCGGCGGGCTGTCCCCGCTCCCGGCCGCGGCCGCCTTGCCCGGCTGTGCCGAGGGTGACGCGGCGGCTGCCCCTGGGTGCCTCTGCCAGTCCGCAGCCCCGCGGCAGAAAGAATACGATGCCGATCGTATCCTTCCCCTCAGTCCCCCGCCCTCTATAAATAACTCCGGCTGAGCTGACCTGTCAGATTCCCCCGGCAGAGCGGATCCCCCGACCCGGGCCGCCTGCAGTGGAAAGTCTGAATGCAAAACATGCCGCAGTAAAAATAGAGCGGCGGGGGAGCCCCGCCGGCAGGGCCGGCGGCTCTCGGTGCCGCACCGGGCCCGGCTCCCGCTGTCCCCGGGGCGCTCCCGGCTCCCGTCAGCGCCGAGACCTCCCCCCCGCTCCTAAATCCATGTGCACTTTAATGCCCCAGCGATTAATGCTTTTCTCGCTGTCACATGGGAGCATAATTCATTTTTGCTGTGGAACAGAGAGATAGTTTCAAGTCCCGTTTTAAATTTCGGCTTACCTTTCTAACCAGCAAAGATGAAAGAAATACGAATAATGGTTTAATATCCTAAATGAAAAAAAAAATAATGAGATGACTGTCAAGCAAGAGATTCTCATTTCAAAAAGAGGTGAGAAAGTTGCTACCTCGGAAGTCTGAATTAGATTCCATCCTGTGCCTAACTTGTGCAGACAACTGCTCCCCCGAAGGGATAGATGCTCCTTGGCTATGGTTTCAAGCTGCTATGATTTAAAGCAATGCTCGTAACTAAATTGTGCATATATTGTTTCTAGTTGTTTCTGCAAAACTTGAATATCTGGAGGTTAAAGCCAGCAACAAACACCAGAAAATGTTGTCTGATGCTGCTATGCCTTGTCCTTCTGGTGCATCCATGTCATGGTTCTTGGCTCTCAGTGCCCGCTGGACTCTAGGGGTGGTGGTGGGGTGGTCTCGGCCCACGGCCAAGCACCACATGGCCACTTGCCCTCTCCCTACCCCATCCTGTGGGATGGGGGAGAAAATAGAATGGGAAAGCTAAAGGCTGGGAGATCCCTTCCTGATTACCATAATGGACAAAACAAACTCGAGTGGAGTAAATTAGTTTATTACTGATTAATACATATTGACTGTTTCAGATATTGTGAAAAAAAAACCAAAAAAACCCCCCAAACCCAAAAAACCCCCAAAGCATGAAGCAAGCATTAAAGCATTTCAGGAAAACACTTCTCATCCCCACTTCCCAGACTCAGCTTCCTTCCAGACTCCTCTTCTTCCCCCTTGTTATCATCACAGTGGCACTCAGTCCCTTCAGTGAGGCTCAGAGAAGGACTGTGGTTCTCTGCTACTCCTTCTTCTTACTCATCCTCTGCTCTGGTGTGGATCGTCTGTGGGCTGCAGTATTTTGGGAGTATTTGCTGTACCGTGGAGCACATACTTCTCTGACCTTGGTGTCGGCTCTGCTGTTTCTCACACTTTTAGTGCTTCTCTGCCTGTGCAGTGTATGTGCCTTTTCTTAAATGCTTCTTCATGGAGGCACCACCAACTTGGTTGATGGGCTCAGCTGTGTTCTGTGGTGTGGATCCAGGTAGAACTGAACATACCTGGCACACAGCAGCTCCTGCTCTCTTCTCAAGGAGGCCAGCCTTGCAGTCCTTCCACTGCCAGCAGCTTGCCACCTACATGGATGTCCACGTAATCCGGACAGAAGTGGTGGCCAGAGTACTGACCAGAGCAGCAATGTTGTTTTTGTGGCTGTCTGCTTCCCTGTCCCTCTTCCCCTATTTCCGAATCATGAAGGGATGAAAAGAGTCCAGCCATCAATTTCCAAAAAGAAATTCTGTCTCTAATGACATTTCTGTCGTTAGAATGGAACCTTTGCATTATCTGCTTGTTTGGGTGCCACACAGTTTACAGTTCTCTGGGGTTTTTTTTGAGTTGTTTCCAGCATAAGGTAGCTTTTTAGCAAGTTGTCCTCTAGAAAGTGAATAGAGGTTGAAAATCAGATACTCACAGAGCTGCTTTTGAATAATGAGGTTTATGCTGTGATGGTTCAAGTGCTGCCCCTGGGGGACAGCTCCTGTAAGTCTGTGGGAAAAAAGACTGTCAGGTTGAATCACTGCAGGCGCTCCTGTAAGCTATTGCTCTTCTAGAATTCCAAGGCTAACCTTTTCTCGCAAAATAAGTATTTTGTATGTTGAACATTTAATTAGTCTTCACCAAGTCCTTTAAGTGAAAGGAAGTGAGGGTAGAGTTTCCTTTTTTTTTAAGGACTGCATCAGATTGCATCTACTCCAATTCACATATTGTAGTTCAAGGAGATTCCAGTATTCAGTGTGTGGTGCTCTTGCTTTGGGAATGACTGCTTAGTGATTGTCAAAGTCTGTCTTTCCCTTCTTCCCTTCCTAAAACCTGTAACACTCAGTTCTGCCATATACAGAACCTGGTGTTTTAAAAAATAATATGCTAGAATCTTTCAGAACTGATTTGTTTGATGCCAGAGAGAGACTTCATTGGCAGTGATTTAGCAGTAATAACTGTCCAGAAAAATTCCTATTACTGTCCATCACCTCGAAGAACTCCTAGTTTCAAAACAGCCTATACTGTCAACTCTAATATTATTGGAAGTTACTTGGTAGCATCAAACTCAGGAAGCATTTCCTAAGGAAAGATACTCATTTTCCCCCTTTTCTGCCTTTGAGTCAAGCAGTGAGAAATTGCTTATGTGCTCCTTGCATTGTTCATCTCACTAGATTTCAGAAAGCAGTCAAGTATTTCTCTTGGAAATAAAACCTCTGGTAGGTAGCAAAAAGGAGTTTTTCATCCCACATGTCTGAGTCCTGCAGCTCTGCACTCATGTAGTAGTACAGCATATGGCTGTAAGACACAATTATGTTTTCTCCAGACTTCTGTGGGACGGTGGAGTGACATGGAGATGTCTTCCATTGCTGCTGCTTTTGCTGTCAATTTTTTTACTGGGTGGATTATTTTGCATGTGTTAAAGGTGTCCTGAAACCAGTGTCACCTGGAGAATATAGAAGCAGCACGTGCTACATGTCTCATTTTTGCCATGACACAGTACTGAGGGAAAGATGTTGCTGAGAGATATTTTGTTGTTTGAAAGATGCTAGTTCTGTGCACCTGCAAATATTGTCTAAATGGATAATATATCTGAAAGAATATTAGGAACTGTAGAGTAAGAAGCTTTCTTCTCTCTCTCTTTTTTTTTTTTTTTAAATCTCACGTTGCTTTTTGATATGCAGCAACTATGTAACAGAAGAATTTAGTAGTAAATGCCTTTTCTTAAACTTTGTTTTGTCCCTGCTCAGCCGTTTTAAGGATGTTAGCTTAAATAATTTCTAGTGCATGCAGACAAGCTGGGAAAGGAAGTCTGAAATTATGATTGAATGTGTTTAAAAGTTGTTAACAAATCCTTTTCCCTATAAAGTGAGAGATATGGAATAGTGCTGATGGTAGCCTGGATGGTTTGAGAATCCAGATGGTTTCCATTTGTTTTTTCCTTGTCATGGATAGGATTATTCTGTGACTCTTGGAGTTTTCCAAAGAAAATGTGAATGGAAGGAAACCTGGCATCTGTTCTAGGGATGACAAATTGAATATTCCTAGCCATAAATACAGTAGAATTTTTCTTATTTGACAAAATAATTAATCAGATTATTATTGTTTCAGTAACTTAGACGGATGTTTTTATCCCATAAATCTCTATGTGATCAATAAAACTTTAATATTATATTAAAGTCATAGTCAAATATATACAGTAATGTAAGTGCCTTGTTAACCCACCTAATCTCAAATTTTCTGTATCAAGCTCATTTTTTTGTAAGTTCAGCAATATTGAATAGGTTTAATCTCCACTCACCTCTTCAGTTATTTCTGTCACAATGTCCTGGTAGTTTAAAAAAAATCCTTCTCTTTGTTTATTTTCTTTTACTGAAGAAAAATGTTCAAAGATGACATGTTTCTGAAAAAAGTGATATCCTACTGAAAAATGAATGAGTCACCTCTAAATTTTTTAGGTAGTAGGTTATCGACCTTTGTGACATTGTAGAAACCCATTTTCATCTTTAAGAGGAGGTCGAATAAAAGTCCAGCTATGCTGAACAGATAAGGCTTTGCTCAGACACTAAATCATGTCCTTTCCTTTGATTAATATTGCTGTTTGCCTCATCTTTGGTCCAAGGGTTAGTATCTTTTTTATTCACAATTCAGAAAAAAGTCAGTAAAGTTAACATAATACATTCAAATCTTGAATTTTAATTTCTTCTAGGCAGATGTTTACTGTTGAAGAATAATTATGCATTTTAATGCAAAATTAATAAAAAATGCATGAAAGAGACAAATGCTTCTAAGAAGATTGCTGCAGTTTTTTAGCTTGCATTCTAGTTTAACATCCAGTTAATGTAATTGAGAGCTTCTGATTTTAAATGGGTTAAGCAGTTGCATAATCAGCAATAAGCATGGCACAGAGGGCCTACTGATGAGGCATTAACAGGAAAAAAAGGTATGTCCAATTATGAGCTCTAACTACCTTGTGTGGAATGGGACTTCTGGTGGGATTTCTACACAGGCAGTGGGTGACTGATACACAGAATGTGAGCACAGGACAGACAGGATTTCTTTTTGCCCTAGTTTCCCAGGCTTGAAAGTTTCTTTTAAGTGGAGGTTTTCCTCTAACAGTATCCCTCCACCCCTTCAAAATATTCTTGTTTTTTTTTCCCCGATTTTTTTTTCTTGTCAGGAAGTAGTCCTCTAAGATTTTCTGTGGGGTTTTTTTATGGTTTTCAATTTTGTCTTTCTGGTGCTAATGGCTCTTCTGCAGACATCTGCTCATTGAATTCCTGAAGAGGGTACTGCATTACTCCCTGCTTGCTGGGTTGTGATTCTCAGCAGTGTGTGGCCAGAGGCTTGCCATCACTGTTCAGTGTGCTTAGCTCAATGCGATGAACATCTGGATAGACAGGAAAGTGTTAGAATAGTCTCTCTGTGTGTTCAGAAAACAGCACGGTGCTGTGGAAACTTTCATGTGTAATTTTTGCAAGCCGTAGAAAGTTAAAGAAAACTGATAACCCCTAGAGCATGAATTCTGCATTAGTTAAAGAGTACTTTCCCCAGAACAATTTCCCACTGCTTGCTGAAGTGGGCTGAATGGATGTTCGTGGTCTGGCACTGAGAAATATCAGATAATGCTAACCATAGTCTAATCCTTATAATTAATGCCTTTCATACACATTTTTTCAATTTTTTCAATTACCTTCAATTTTTAAAATCTTTGCTGTCTTCCATATGTTTACTGAATCTTACTCATCTTATGGGACATGGCAACATCACACATCTTTGCCACCAGCTGTGAGTAATAGAGAATTTAGAATTGTAGTAAGTTTGCCATCAGCTGTACTGTTTCCTAATCTGAACATTCTTCAGAATTCAACAAAGTTCCATTGTAAATGTGGGAGGTATCCCCACAGTAGCTGTAAGTTTACATCAGTGAAATTATAAATAATTGTAAATATGTACAATATATGAGTAAATAGGTAAACAACTGACATTTATGCCAATACAGAATCATTATTCATCATCACTTCTTTTTAAAAATGAAGGGATTACAACATATTAGTATTTAAGAGTGATATTACTGTCCTCAAGAAATGATATGATCCTTTTTCCCTGTTTTCAAGTTCAAAATTTGAAGACTGATTTGTTCTGACTGTATATGTTGGCTAATGGTGTATCTAATTCTTATTTATCATGAGATGGAGAACAGTTATTGGTATCACACATGGAATCCAAGAAAATCTTTTCTTTTCCATGAACATCTTTTGCATGACATGTTAAGCATAGATTACCTGTATTGGAGAATCAAGGTCAATAGTTTGTTTGTCAATAACTTTCTGATTTCTAAATAAAACATTTTCAGGGAGACCAATTATTAAATTATTTGTTTATGTTTATTTGGATATCAAATAGATGTTTTCCAAAGTGCCTTTATAGTCCACTACATTTCCAGGATAGGACAGTGTATTCTTTCCCTAAAGAACTAGATGAAATGAGAATAAACTCAGAACACCAAATCACCTGGCTGCAGTGCCTGTGCCTGAGCAGCCAACTTATTTCCACCTCCCTCAAAGCCTTCAGAAAGGGAAAAATGAATTATGAATGAGAAGTTGCACCAGAAGCAGGGTCTCTTAATTGAGCATACACTGTAAAGGTAGTAACTTGGGTGCTGGCAGTACAGCATTTGTCTGTCATCCCAGGTAAAAGCAGATTTGGAAGTGCGTGTTGGTGACTCTGAGAGCTGGTCGTTCCTCAGCTAGAAATGCAGAGTGAGGGTCGGCTGTGCAGGAGGTGTCTGCAGTCGCACTGGACAGCACAGCAGGCACACACCAAAGGAGATGTCACTTGGCAGGTGGCAGGGAAGGGTTTCCCCACACGCAGGTGAGTGGAACACCATAGGTGTGCCTTTGGATTTGGTCTCAGCAAACTTTCCGCTGGCTCACTCAAACTGAAGCTGGAGCAGCGTAAGAACAGTGTTGTCACTGAACATGGAAAGACATGCCTGAATGTCACCTTGTCCCTTCTGAGCTTCTCCTGCATAGCTGCTCAGTTCCAAAATTGTTTCAATGGCTCACAGAACTGCTGAAATTGTCAGGAGTCAAGAACTCCAAATTTGTAGAACAGAAATGAAGGAAAGAATGTCACATAAACATTTGTAAATCTAAATTGGTGACTGACTTCAGGTGATGCCCAATTTTATTTTTGCAATACTATCTCAAACTGGATTAAAAACAGCTTGAAAAGTCTTCTGAACAGAAGTGGACAGTGGGTCTCTACAGTAGTGTGAAAGGAAAAACGTCACTTTATTTTACACCTTGCATCTTCTTCAACACAGATGAAACATCACTGAAACAGTTGTACTTTACTTATTTTAAGTGCAAATGTACATCAGGAAGATTAAATGTGTTTCAGGTTTATGCTTCAACCAAAAGAATCTGGATGTACATGGTGTCTAGCACCAACCAAATATTTCTTTTGGAAAGATATGCCCAGCTTTATATGACATCTTCCTTAGTGGGATACAGTGTATTTTGGATTGATTAATTTCATGGAACAAAAAGAAGGTCTGATCGTCAAAATGAACTTCCAATGAATTAATTATGTCTGCAATTTGCAGTTTGTCTGAGAATATGGAATTCCCCGGGACAAGTTACAAGATCACAGTGAACTTGACCTATCAGGAAAATAATGCTTTTCATTGGTAAATAACAACTTGTAATAATAACATGCTGACTTACTGTATGAAAAGGGTTGTTTGTTTGGGGTTTTTTCCTGCCTTCTGTATGAAAAGGTGTTTGGGGTTCTTTTGCTGCTTTGCTGCATGAGGTTGTTTTTTTTTTTTACCTCTAAATGACATTATTTCCTTTTAGAATAACTGTGACACTACTGTTCTTCAATTTGTGTACACTAGAATTTGGATACTGCTTGTATTTGCAGACAAAGGCTGCTTAGTATTCAGTTTCTTATGCTGCCTTAACATTCAGTCTTCAGGGTCCATTTCATTTTGGCTCTCTAATCCCTCTAACACTCAAAATTAAATCTTATGTAACTTTTTGCCTGTGTGTGTTGTTAGCATGTGACTTTGTACCTTTGGAGGATTTCTTAAAACTTTCTACTTGTTACAATGACTATTGAAGCGTGTTACATTTTTTTGACAATAAAGTAGTCAAATGGCGGTGCATTGCTGACTCCTAGTATTCGTGTAAACAGGATAGAACTGATAAAAAAATGTAGGTTATTTTCGGCTTCTGTTACTCATGACCAGGCCTTTGAATATTATGAGTTGATCAGAAAAGGTTGTAAAAATGAGTATGGTTAAATTATATTTATATACATGTATGGTATTTTGTGCTTAAACATTGGCACTTCACATGTTCAGGTTTTTCTCTTTGGCCATAACAAGTGGGAACCATCTTCCTTTAATGGCAAAGAGAAAGCTATAATGACTGGTATGAGCATGTCAGTCCAGTATCTAGAGATTTAAGACCAGCATCATAAGAGCAGATGAAATCACAAGAGCTGACAGCTGAGCACTCCTTCAACATTAGAAGAGGAACCGTGTCAAGGATATGGAAGGACCTGCAGATAGTTTTTGTATTCTTGCATATTTATTGCTTGGCTAGATAGCAGATTCCTCAATGGCATTATGAGGTCACCCGTTTACAGTCCCCTGATGTTTTCTGCATTTCATGGTGGTACTTCCTTCCACTTCTTTCCATTACGAACACTAAATAATGCTTTGGTATATGGCTTGCTGAAGATATGATGTTGCTGTTGGACACACAATCATACACACATACACACTTCTGGTGAGAAAGGGCGAACTGTTTATCACAAGATCTGACCCCATTTTATAGTATTTCTACAAAGGCCAGGGGCTGGGGAGAAGGTTGACACCTCTCCCTATCCCTTTGGTCAAGACAACTGCCCACCAGCTGTCCATATCTCTAAGAGGAAAAATGTGAACTCACTTAATCTAACAAAAAAATTGCTTCTATTCATAACACCCGTGTGTGAGAAACTGAGAACTATGAAACCTGTGAGACGCACAAGAAGGCTGAAAAATCAGGGCGACAGATATATTAATGCTTCTGATCTAAGAGGTGTCTTCTACATTTCTGTGTAGAGACCCATCATTCTCAGAGATACTGACAGTGGGCAATTAGACCTAATGATACTTCTTTATTGGGAGAACATCTGTTAGTCCTGTGGTGACAACAGCAGGAGGTATTTTTGTCGAGTGCTTATACCATGATTCAAGCTGTTTTATAGACTAGTAACTTAGATACTTTTAGTATCTAAAAGGAAAATTGCATGCTACCATAGGCTTTTCATCCATAAATCTTAATTTAATCTGTCATTTCTCTGCTTTAATATGACAGGCACGTTATTGAAATGACAGCCATGAGATCAGATTCTCTCCACGTCTTGCAGAAAATAAGCTGTGAATTTTAGTCCAATGAATTTTTAGTTTTTTTGTAGTCAGATGGGACTGCACACCCTTTTCCATCTTAATTGTTTCCTGTGTCTGTGGTTCCAGAAAATAAACTGAGAAGTCTGATCCAGCAGTCCTAGATAAAGCTAGAATTTTAAAAAACATCTGTGCTGAAATTAGCTCAGAATTTTTTTTTAGTCTATTTCTTTTATTGCAGTTATTACTGAAAGAATACCACTCAGATAAGCGGTGGTTAAGGTAATTTCATTGGGGACAAAACTTACCTGTCAGGAGAAATTATGTGATGTTTTTAGGCACCCTCTCTTCTGTCTACATCCTTGTTAAATACAAAACCTGCTTGTATTAAAAGCAAATTACTTCCTGCCTTAAAAAGCAAGCACTGACATTTCCTAACTATAGTGCACATAGTACTTAATTCAGAAAAATATTTCTTAGATTGAGTTTTCTAACAACAGTGGTAGGAAAAGAACTTGCATCAGTGTTCTTCAATTATTGAGAATATGTTTTAGTCCAGTGTTACAGATTTTTGACTAAATCTATTTTATGCTGTGATCTTTAGTATTTCGGCTTGATTTCTTTCAGTGGGCCCACAAGGATTCTGCTTTTAAGTTGTATTGGATTTCCCTTGGAAAGGGAGATAAATATGTATCTATCAGGTACCCCAGTCTTACAGACTTACAGAATGAGTGAGAGAAACTATTAACTACACAGAGGGTTGAGGGAGACTAGTCTCTTCTCTCAGCCACTAACCTAGAAGCTTGAAGTGAGCCAAGGAATAAGCATTTGGCACCCCTGTTTCCTTCCATAGGCACATTTTTATCTGAAGATTCCATTATTTATGTCTTTAGTCTATTATTTGTTCTTCGATTCCATTATTTATTGGAACTGAGAGAACAGAGCACGTCTGAAGTTTATGCAGATACCACTGTCATGCTAGAGCAGTTCCAGCTGGTGCATGTATTCTTTGTGTATTGCAATGTTCGATGGCAAGAGGAAAAGAAATACTAGCAGGTAATATACAAACAGTAGGTGTAATGCATTCATGTTTATCTACAGGACACTTTATTAAATTTTCATTGTTGATATAGGAACCAGTGGCACTATCTCTAGTTTTAGTTTACATTCATCAGAGAAATTGACAGAAAAAAACCCCTCATGTCAATGTTCAAGTGATGAAAAATGGTAAAACTGGGAAACTGGAAAAATTAAATTTATGCTTGTATTGTCACTGATGATGATTTAAACAGGTGTATTGTTTTTCCCACGGTCTTTTCCTGTAGAGGGGAAAAATACAACATGCTGTTTAGTTGCCTATAAATACTTACTTTGCTGTTCTACAGAACAAGTAATTCATGGTGCTTAGAGAAGCATGTCTTTAACAGCACAGCATTCTTTTCTTGAGCAGTCACTGAAAGCAAATTTGGATACAACAGCCCATTTTAAAATCTGTGGCAGTGAGTTGTCAATACAAAGATTGAGGTTTATTACTTTCAGGAGTGGACAAAAAAGAAAATATTTGATATTCTCATTTGGTATTGAACATCTACGTAAAGTAAGTAGTATTCAAAATGCCAGTAGACTTTAGAAAATGTTTCTTACAGAAACAGAGGATTGCCAGAAGCTCACTTTTTTAATTGGCGCACATTTAATGTTTCTACAAGTTTAACTCTAAGGCATATGCATAACAGTGGTGGTAACTGCTGTCAGTTAAACACTTTTCCTTAAGATTATTAAGAGCTCATGTACCTCCAGAATATTCAATGTCACCCCCTCCTCACAAAAAAGAGTCAAACAGTGATGATGGATGCTATTTCTGAATGTTTTTTCAAATATTTGTGAAAAAAATTTTATTCTTGCTTGCTAAGTTTTCACTCCTAAGACAAATTCTGTGGAGTTATGGGTCAGAATTTCCTTTGTATTACACTGGGTAGAGTTGAACATTTCTGCTTGGGACTTGCAAGAACTGCATCTTGGGAGTAATTTCTTTAGGAAAATGATCTGGATATAAAATTTATTTGTCTTGGAGAAACTGAGAATCAGCTCCTGAGTGATTTGATCACTGGGCTGTGTAGTGATGGTCCTGCTCCTTGTTGTCTGGCCCGGAAGAACTGGGTTCTTTTTCACAGAATATCATTATTTCAAGGCATGGTGTACTCTGATTCGAGAGGAGTCTGTGTTCATGTGGTTGTGATAGTCTGCTGAGTTGCAGATCTAATTTTTTAACTGCTTCAGGTGAACCGAACTCAATTCAGGTACTGAACTCAATTGCCCCATTTCCTGTGGGAACACTGCATCGTTGTCTGTGCTTTCAGAAGTAATTACGGCAGTGTTTTGGGAGATCTGTGGTCACAGCAGAGTTGTGTCATTCCACTGTTACCTGTGCTCAGAACTTGCGAAGGGGCATAATACAGGCTGTGCAAACTCTGTGGAATTCAGGGAAGCCTGCTGAGTACAGCACCTAAAGCTGCTGGATTCCAGCATTACCAGAGGCAAAACATCAGGCAGACGCTGAAGACTTTCATGTGAAAAGGTAGACAAGTGTGGACTGCAGGAAGTCAAGCAGGTATTGTCTAAATGGTCACATGGACTCAAGTTCCTAATATTCACCTAAATCCTCTAACTTTATCTGTGACTGAATGATTTAGATGTTGCTTGTGGACAAGGGCAGTAATTAAGCTGAGATAGCCTGAAGTCTTGGTTTGAAACATTTACAACTTCTGAATAAGCTGCTGTTTAAGAAAAAACAATTCTGACAAGCAATTAACTCTCTCCAATATATATTATTTATGTTTCTCATGTTGTGGAAAATGAGGATCAGATTACAGACCTTGTCATCTCACTCAGACTGTTTTAACAGACACTATTCTCATCCTGAGCTGACTGTTTCAGATTTTCAGATAAATCCAACATCTTTAAGTTTACCATCCTGCTTGCTAGATAAATCTAGTAGTAAGGCTGTGTTGAGATTGAATCACTAGAAGGAAGTGAGATACTACTAGCAGCTCACACCATCCCAGTACCATATGCATTTTCAATGTTAATGTCTTTACTTTGAACAGTGGAAGTAGGAAAAGAAGTTAGATGGGACAGACACTGCACTGGATGAGTCTTGAAGTGGTCAGATGACATGGTGCTTAGCAGTGACAGAAAATACATCTAACTTCACAAATGCAGTTCCTTAGCTTCTGCTGTCAGTTGAGGGTCTGCAGTGTCTAGTAACCAGGGGTTTCAGGAATCCTTGATAGTTCTATTATCAGCAAGGAAAATTTCCTTCCAAATAGTCTTTGTGCCATGCGGAAACAGGAAACATTCCAGAATGATGGAAAACTATTCTGCAAATCCTACTTATGCCTACAGTCTTCTCATTCAAGGCAGTAAATGGGCAGTGAGGTAGTAGGGTGGTATAAATCCAGTCTCTTCGCAGCAATTCCTTAAGAAATAGTTCAAGTTCGGTTTGTTCCAGTCAGTCTGATGACCTGCTCTTTATAGAAAGGCACGTTCAGCACAGCCAGCCAAAGGGATAACCCACAGAGACTGGCATTTACAAGACTAATATTATTTATGTTGTGGACTTCAGTCTCTTGAGGTTCTTTGGAGAGAGGCTGTCAGGGTAATGGATGCCTTTACTTTTGTGTCCTGACACAATCAACTTTGATGTGATTGATCTTCCTGAAAAAGGGGATAAACTATTAGTCATCCTTTGGGAAGACATTGTCTGGAATGAATAAACCAGTTTCATGTTATCACAGGGAAGATGTTATTTTTTGGTCAATTACAAACAAAGAGGCATTGACTTCATAACAGTTTCAATCTTGCTATTAAGTATTAATTCGGAATTTTGTTTTGTTTCTGTTTAAAAAGTATCATATTTCTCCAGTATATGAGATCATAGTATTAATGGAGTTAGGTTTAAAAAATATGAAATGCGTGTTCAGGCTTTTGCAAGGGTTTGAATTTTTGTCATTCATGCAGCTCAACTGAATTCAGAAAATTGTTTTTCTCTATTCTTTTATATTCCACTCATAGAACAGAAAATGTGATTTGCAAACTCTACAGAATACTGTGTTAAGTTATAATTTTATAAAGTACTGAAAAAAATTAGACATCATTACTGTTCATAATAAGTCTTCTATTGTCACTTAAAGGTTATAATAGTATCTTGATTCTTTAATAGAAGAAACAAGAACATGAAGCGCCTGAATAATTAGCAATGGATTATTTTTAATTATAAAATAATCTGTATTTAGCCTTATTCCTTAAGTTTATTATGTCTTTTACATCTTTTTCAAATGAAATGCTTATCCAACACCCAGTTCAAATGTTTAGAAATTTCAATGAAACTATAAGTCTGTGGATATTACGTAAAGTTTAATAAATTATATGGATTGCACTAGACTGTCCACCAGAAAGAAAATTTACATACAGCTTGTCATTAAGAATCTATTAGCCATTTACAGCATATATTTAAATCATGTAGCTGTGTAATAGGGAGGGAGGACTGCTGAAAACATAGGAGTTACTGATGGTCATCAGCATGATAAAACTGCATTTTTGTTTTTCAGGTCTTAGGAACAGATGAAGATAATATGGGGGATGGTTGCTCTCAAAAACTTGCGTCTGCCAAGTTCCTTCGACTTTTGCTCCTGATACTGATTCCATGCATGTGTGCCCTTATCCTTTTGCTGGTGATCCTGCTTACCTTTGTAGGTGAGTGCTTTTTTAATTAAGGAGACATTTTTTATTAAAGAGACCAAAACTAAGACCACATTCTCAAGTGCTAATATAGCTGTGGACATTAGACATATATCTTAGCACACCTACCTAAAAAACAAATCTACCTAGTGACTACTTAGTTTGTTGCAGAGAAATAAATCTGCTATTTAGATTTGTATCCTTAAAACATATTTAAGGTCTTGATGAGGAAACCTTTTCTTATTTTCTCAAGGTAGATTTTTGAAGAACACATTATCTTAAACATGTAGGTAGTTTTCAGCAGTCATTTTACAAGTACAAAAGATACTAATTTGTTATAATTTGAGATCACTATCAGTGGAATAGAACATTTATCCATTTATATCATACATTTATATGCAAACCTGATTCTTATTTTCAGGTGCAATCTAATTTATAAATAGACACAAATCTTTCTGAACAGCATACAAAATATTACTGTTTAACTAAGGAAGATTATGTTCATTTCTTCTACATACAAAATATGTATCAATGCAGAACTCCAAAGATGTTTTGTTGAAACTGGCTCAAGGTATATAAGATTTCATAATGGTGTAGTCTGTTAAGTAATTCTGTGTGTATGTTTTTCATTATTAAACAGTGCTAATTTATTACCATACATTTTTTAAAAAGTCTTCCCTTGGTTACTTTTAGAGAAGCTGACATATCACTAAATTGCTTCAAGTACAAAATTAAGAAGGCAGTAATACTAGGTTAAAGCATTATTTTTTTCAGGAAGAAAAAGTTTTAAAAAATTACTTTTAGTGCTAAGTGTTTTTGGGTTTTTTCATTTTTATTTTGTTAGTGAGAATATTTTCTAATTGAGCTTCCTTAGGCACTTCAGAAGCACATCTGAAATAAGTGGGGTAATGTATCCAGTATCCAGATGTACAGATATAAATCTATTTTCCTATTTTAAAAACTCTGATTTCAGAACACCTCAGTCAGTCAAACAGTTAGCAAGCATAGGAAGCAACTGAACATGTCTAAAAAGCACTGTCAAAATCAGGACAATTTAATCTGTTTTCTCGATTCAGTCTGTAAAAGATACGCAACACGATGTTGTAAGCCTTTTCTTTTAATTTAGTTTAAGTTAAGGAAGTAAAAAAAACCCCCAAAGCTAGTGAATGTTATGATTGACTGGTAAGTCTTGGGTTGTATGTCTGAACTAAGAACAATCTGAAATGGATTAAAATCAAGGAAGTCTTGCAATTAGGAAATATGAGGCCATTAAATTTGCTTTCCTTATGTCCAGCATTCCATTTGTATCTTTCATATCCTCTGCCCTTAAAGATTTTAATTCTTTGGTGAGAAAACAGATTTAAAAAACAGGTGTATTTACATCAGCTCTACTCAGTCTCTTCTTCAGGCATATATCGACCTGTCATTAAAATGTATGAAATCTCTGGGAAATGGATCTGTTCTGATCCTACTTACATAGCAAAAATCATGACTATCTCCTCTTAAGTCAATGTAGTTACTGTAGGGTAAAGAATAAGGCTTGATGTTACAACCGAAGTCAAACTGGCAAAGGGCCCTTCAGAAGCAGCTTTTGAATTAACATTTTATAATTTACCATTCTTCTCAGCAGCTTTCATTTTCTATGCATTGGTAGCCTGGAAGCAAATATATTTGATGACCAGAATTAGGTGAACTAATGCTGTGGACATTTAAAGTGTGTGCAATAGAATATAGTCTGTTCTAGTAACTAAGAATACACTATATTCCGAATAGTACTTCATATTCATTTCAAGTCGATAATAACTGAATTTTAATATTGGTACAAAGTCTGACAGTGTGAGAAAAAGGTAGATACTATGGACTGGTTAATAAAAATTTTTAAATAAAAGAATTAAGAAAAAAGAAAAGAAAGAGAAAGAAGGAAAAAGAGAAAGAAAGAAAAGAAAGAAAGAGAAAGAGAAAGAAAAGAAAGAGAAAAAGAAAAAAAAAGAAGAAAGAAAAGAAAGAAAAAGAAAAGGAAAGCAAGACCCTATTATTGCAGCTTAACTGATGTGCAATTGTTTGGTATACTATGGGACCTTCATAGTATCAGTAATGTGCCCATTTCTCCAGAGTGCAGTCAGGGGTACAGACCCTGCAGGAGAAATCTCAGTTCATATGTAGTATTTAAGCAATGCTTTATTTCCTTTGCAACTGCCTCATCCATTACCCATACTTTGTTAGGCTGCTTTGCTCTGTTTCATTAGCTTTTAAACAGACTTGGTCTTTTTGAGCTTTTCTGCTCTGAACAGCGAGAAATCTTCCACGGTTTAAACTGCCAGAATCTCAATTTACTAGCTTGAACAGTGTGACACTTTATTTGCTCTCTTAACTGTCCATTTTTGAGTAAACTGTCAATTTTTTAAAACCTGTCCATATTTAAGCAAAACATTAATTTCCCAAAGTGAACAGCAATTGGAAATGATCATTAAAACTGCTGGAAAGCATTGCTTTGAAATGAATGAGTCTGGTCCCAGTACCTCTATTTTGTACCAAGCACTATGAAGGCCAGCATACTGTATGTTTCTGTCATCTGGACATGCTCAGCTGTAGGTGGAGACACAAATCAAAAATGGTTACCTCTATTTCTCAATTAATTAACTATCTGGCTTATGATTTGCCATCTACAGCACTGTATGAACTCAAGTCTGAAGAACAGTTGGATATAGTGTGCCTGTATACATGAATAAAATGCGTGTTCTGTATGTATAGCAAACATTGATAGAGAGTAATTAATTTCTCTTCAGAGAAATTCTCTTCAGAGAAACTTTCTTAAGAGATTAAGAAAGAACTGATTTTGAAATTCAAATATAGATGCTATAAAAACATATCCACTAAGCTTAATTTAAGATTTAAGATATACAATAGTGTTTTTAGGGGAAGGGTGGGGGGAAGGATGAAAATTATAGTGGGAGCCCAGCACAGAGAGTGGATTCTGCAGCCTGGAATAAAGTGCCTAAATTCTCTGTGGTGCATTGGTAAAAGGAGAGGATAGGAGGAAAATGCGGGAGAAGAAAGAGGTGGCTCGGGAAGGTGACCTAAAACTCTTACAAATTGAGTGGAAACTGGGTTGTCATCTAGAGCTGGCATGTGGGGAATGCCAGAGGCCTGTGCCTGCCTCCCTCAAGGGCATATGTACCTGAGCCAGGCTCATGTTATTTTGGAGGGAAAAAACGTTAAAAAGAATTTTAATACTGCTCACTGTCAGTGGAGATTATACAATTAGGAAGTCCTTTTGTGTTGAAGAGGTTCATTGTGTGGTCCCCCTGTTGAGAGGAGTTGTTATCACTAGGAAACTGTAAAAATAGAACAAAAAATGCAGTTATTGGAAAGATGGGTTGAAGAAACAAAATGGCATTTGGGGATCACACTGAAAGAAGTAAATGACCTCATGGCAGTGATAGACATGGTTATTATTTGTTGTTCCAGAAAAAGAATGAAATAAGTCTGAGTGAAAAGATGGTAGAATCCAGTGGGTAGCCTCAATATCTTGCGTCACAGTATTTATTTGACCACTGTATCCCCCCCAGAGGGGGTTTCAAACATCTTTCCGGAGTTTACCTATCTTGTAATGTATTGCCTCCTATTCTGCTGAGTGATATATAAATAGCTAATAATTTTATCTTTAATTTTAAAGCAGTATTAATAGCTCATTGGGACCAATGTTTTACAACCTTTTTCTATTTTTATGCTGAGTGGAAGAGGAGAGATGAGTCTAGGGAGGAGGAGAGAGAATGTGAAAAAATACCTTAAGCTGTTCTTGAATTATGGAAAAATACCATGCACTTTGCCAAAGGAGTTGAAAAAGTTTATTTTAAAATTTTGAAAACTGCAAGAAAAAAATTCCAAAACCCCACCAAAACTAGTTAAGTTTGAAACTTGAAACAAAATAGGCTTCTGAATTCTAGACATTCAGTGCTTTGTTTGAACACAAATATCTGGCATCCAAATAAAGCCATATTAAGGTGAGCACAATTTCTGAGCACAACCACTCATTCTTCCTTAGACTTCAGCAAATCATATTAATACTAAGCCCTATTTGTGAAAATGCACTTCCTGTTTGGTTTGACCAGAAGACTCAAACAACAAAAAAAAAGCTGCTTAAATAATTTGCAGGTGGGAGATTTTTAGTTGCTTCTGTAAAATACACACAGTAAATTCCTCCAAACCCCAATGATATATTAACATCTGCTGGTGGAAAACCAGAGGCCTTAACATTTATATATATATATAAGGTTCCCCTGGGTTTGTCCAGTAGAAGTTAGACATAAAGATTTACTTGCAGTTAGTGATACTAGAGCCAAAACAATCCAGCCTGGATAAATCAGGATATGGTAAATCTCAAATGATAACTGTTCCATTGCAACTCATTATATTTCAGAAATTTCACCAGTTTTTCTAGCTGTTTGCATTTGCTATAGTTAAAGGTTTCTCAGTAAAAAAGAAAATGCTGATATTGTCCCTTGTCAGCTATTCCAGTTCCCTTTTCTCCCTTAGCTATAAAGCTTTCCAACACAAAGTCACTTCAGTTGAATTCTTCTGGCATTTTTAGTTACTTGTAGCCGTGATTAATAAACATTTCCTCCTGCCCAGTCCTTGAATTTCAGGCCAGTTAACTGATTTATTCCAGAAGCAGAGTGCATGGAGAAGTGAGAAGAGGAATTCAGTAATGGGAATGGGCTCAGGATACCCTCTTGGGCTCTGTGTGGTGCCTGGAGTTGGCAGAGGAGTGGGTTTGTCTCGGGGTAGTGGAGGGTGAACTAGGCCTAACTGAGGTGGTGGTGCAACCAGCCATTTTGGTAAATGTGATAACCAAATCAAAATTAAGTCTGGGAGTTTTGTGGACTTCGGAGTCATAGAATCATAGAAAGATTATCTAATTCCAACCCCCTTGCTATTTGGGGTTCATCTGTACCAAGTAGCTAATGAGGGATCAAATGAATATGAAGAAAAGTTACTAAAATTATCAGTTGTTGCTAAGGTACTTAGAAACATTTGGGAGACTTTATGTTTTGAAGATTATGTTTAATTTTTTTTTTTTAATAATCAAATCTAGATGAACCGTGTTTATTATGATTGTTAAGCTCCTTTATATGACCTGCCAGAGGCAAAAATTGCTTTTGCTATTTGCCAAAAATTTCTTATATTGTAATAAATAGTGGTGTTTCTCTTTTAGCATTAAATATGATTCTAATATATTTGATTAAAGAATTTGAGATAGTATTTGTCATTTTTATTATAGATAAATAAGTTACATGTTCTATACATGTTTAAGATGCCTTCTTTATTATTTGGATTAATAGGTTCAAGATCAATTCTGTTACTATGTAGTTTAAATTTCCAATGCTTGTGGAATACATCTACTTACTCTTATGCAGCTGTTTTGATTTTTGAATTATAATTACTTGGAACTATTCAACGCATAAAACTAAGCAAAATCTTTTTTTGTCTATAATATAATAAATTATCAAAAAATAAAGCCAGCAAGTGACTAAAATTTTAGGCAATAACTGCATGTTTAAAATCCAGTATCAGAGAATAATGACAAAGGGGCTCATATTTAGCAGTGGTAGTTAAATTACGTAATCTTATACAGAGAAAATGGTACCTCTTTCCATTTCATAAATTAGTGAATACGGAATATATTAAAACTATTGGTTCCCTTAAAGCTTCAGAATTGGATTTCTGAAGATGATGGTACTATGAAAACAAGAGATGATGCAATTTAAAAGGAGAAAAAAAGCATTGTCCATCTTGTTAACACAATGATAGAATGAATGCATGTTGAAGCTCCTTGAAGCACCCTGTAGTTTTAAACATGTAAGTATTCAGTGACATACTATACATATGATTAAAATATTTTAAGTTCATTAAAATATTTTGAGCATTTGTTTCTCTATTTATCTTACAGCAACCATGTTTTATGTGCTACTGTTATTTTATTGCTAGATAGAATTCTTAAATTTAATTGTCTTTAATTTTAATTTTGAAATTAAAATACTTTTTAAGTCTGTGCCATTATATTTGTTATTAACTTTCCAAAACAAATTGGTGGCATTTATTCTTCCAGGTGATGTTAATTTTGGTGTTTTTTTCCCCTTTATTGCAGGAGTGTTAGAAAAAACATGCTTTTATGCAAATGGAAGTGAGGGCCTCACAGTTAATGGTGACTTTGAAATGTCTCATGATCTTCTGCCAAGTATGGTTGAAAATAGTTCCAAGACTGATCCCACAGTGGATCTCAGCACACAGCCCTCTTCCTGGACCACCACGCCTTTATCCCACATTGGCCAAATGAACAAGAACTCAAATGTATTTAGAGAGTCTTTCCAGGAAAATTCTTTTGGTATCCCAACTCAAGCCACAGTGCTCAGTCATCAGCCTGCCTCTGATGCTGCTCCGGCAGAGGGCTCTGAAGAAAACACCCGATTGTTTGCCACTGCAGAGGAGGTGACATTGTGGTCTACAGATGCTTCTTCTAACAGCACAGAGAGGACAACCATGCTGCCAATATTAAGTCCTACCCAACTGTCTGTGTCACAAAAAATGGATCAGAAAAAAAGTGAGTTTATATTTTACTTGTTTCCATAGTTCCAACCCAAAAACTACAGAGCATGCCAATAGCTCACCACTGTGCTTCTGTGAGGTCTAATGAGTGTGTCCCTTTTCATAATTTATTTTGTTGTGTACATTCCGTGTTGCAATCAATTGATTTTTTATCAGAACATCTGTTCAACCTGTTAAGGACGATGCAGTAAATTCTCTCAATATGAAAACTTACAATGCATTCTTCAGTTGGTGACAATCAGGCTTACCAAGGCTGGAAATGAGTTACTGCACTTTTAAAGTCTGTAGATTGTATGTTCTGTATTTCTTTAAAACTACGTATGTGGCAAGTACATTCCTAATCTTGAGATGTAATTGCAGTTACAACTTTCTCTATCTTAATGGATAAATTCTTCTGTAATTTGAAGCAGTTTTTTCTATGTTGCAATAAAGTTGGCATTTTTGAGAGAGAATAACAACAATTGACTGGGATCAGGACTTTTTTTTGATGGACTCTGAAAGTAGGTGCATTTCATTAATGTCATAGTAAATGTTATTGATTCATCATGTGAATGGTAGTGAAGGATTCCCTGATACTGCTTTGCTAATTGCTGAAACACAAGGGTACCATATTGAAATGAATCTGTTTCTGTGGAACTGCTTGTCATCCCTTCCTTTCTTCTTAATCCTACCAGAGCACAAATTAAAATTTATTCATAAGGTCATAGAGCAAACTTAATGTAAATCACTGATTTATCAGTATTTTCTTCTCTCCCCTAGACTATAGTGACTTCATAGACCATTTGAATGGTGCAGGCTTTTTGCAGGGTCTATTTTCTAAATTATTTTTCTTATGTAGATTTCTCTCTTTTTCTCCCCCTGCACCCCAAACTCAGAATAAATGTATATAAATGTACACTTTAATCCTATTAGCACTTCCTTTACTTACTTCTTGTGGCAACTTGGCAAATTATCACTGTGCCAAGGAACAGCAAGAAAGCATAGTGTACTACACTACAAATATTTTCATCAGCATATTTGAGATACCTGAAATTTCAGGAAATACAGATGAAACAGTGTAAAGCCCTTTTGCCTTTTCTTATCATGTTGAAATGAACTCTTTAGAGATGCATATAATATGCATATGAAATATGCAGATGTGTGTTTATGGCATGTGATACTTTTTCCCTGCTGCAGTGTTAATGCAGGGACAGCAGTACAGTGACTCAGGACAGCCCTAGGTCTGGATTTCTAATTTTTGAGATATTTGGAGTTTGGTATTATACAGAGAGGCACTTTACGGACTTTGCAAGTATGTGTTCTATTCTGGTAATTGCAGATCATTCCAACAGCAGTATGACTACTTTGAATTCTATTGTGGCATAGTATTTTCTGTGTAAAGAGAAAATGACAAAAGGTGTTAAAATACCAAATTTGAAATACCAGATTTCTTAAAAAAATCCCATCCCAAAATGAGATACTTTGCCTAAAAACAGAACAAAACCATCTGGAGATAGTATGTTTACTAATCAATAACCTTGCAGTCTTCGATTCCATTTTAAAGTTTATGCTTATCTGTATTCATGGGGATATTGTCTTAAATCTGTATGTAGATGAATAAATAAATAAATAAATAAATAAATATAGTAAGTATCCAGAATCTCATAAAAACTGTGTGTCCCCATGGCTCTCTAAGGCAGGGAGGATTAGAAAGTGGGGGATTTGTAGCACTGTCTGCTACTCCCTTTCTTGTCCTGGCCTTTGCAAATTAACTCCCTATATGCATCTTTAGTCTCTTTCATCTCTTGTTTTCCACTAAGCTTTCTTCATGGACAGAACCCTAAGGTAACACAGAACATGGCCTGATGTTCATAGAAGTTCTTATGTATTCTGATGTGGAGCACAATGAGATATAATTGGGAGATGAGATATGAGTTTTGGAATAGTGAAACTGGAATGTTCTGTTGGAGTAAAAATGATTTTTTTTTTTTGGGACAAGTAAAACTTAAAGACTGCATCAGATTGGTGGTAGTAGATCAACTTATTTCTCTCTTGCTTAGTGTCTGAATCTATCTGTGAACATTAGCACATGCCTGAAGAAGAATAAACTAGGGCTGACATGCTGAGACATTTGAACGCTATGTGGTAGCAGATTGCAGTGGTCTGCAGTGAGTCCTGATGAGCGTTTGTTTGTCCTCCATGAATTGACATAATCACTTTTGAACCCATGTAAAATGGAGGTTTGAGCCTTTTAAGCATATCTTATAAGGAAATCGACCTCTAAATGAAGTGTGAGGCTGATATTCCACCATCATCAATGCACACTAACAGGTCATCCGTCAATGCAAGTTTCATCTGGTTCAGATGTGGGGACGTGAATGCATTACTGTTCATTTAGTAAGCATGCATATCTTGGACTGTATGCTCATTTTATGCAGTACAATAAAAGATAAATGATATGTCATATGACATAGAGACTGCCAGTTCAAACCCAACCAGACAAAATTCTGTGAACACATTTGGACTGGCATTCATGTAGCTGTTAAGTTTTTGGTCTGATGCTAGTATCCCTAGTGCTGGATTTGCTTTACAGGTGGACCACAACTTCAATAAGACATTAATAAGAGAAATAATAGATATTCTGACCATATGGTATTCAGTCAAGGCTTTAACACAAGTAAGACGTTGCTGTATTACTAACTGGAGAGGAATGAAATTTGGCACATATGACATCAATTATTTAAGAAGTCCTTGAAGCAGAAGTTCTTTGGCAGAAATTCTAGCAAAGAAGAGATTAGTGGGTAAATAGGAATGAATGATACAATAAAGATGAGATGAAGTAGTTTATTTCCATTTTACAAGGGGAAGCAATGCCTCACAAATCTATTACAAAGTTCTTTGAAGGAGACAGTGAAAATGCTGGTTAATACAACATACTTGGCTTTTCAAAATGCTGTTAGCAAGAGTCTTCACCAAGAAGTCTTACAGACATTCTTCTCTGTGACTATGCATTCATTAAAAGACAGAAGGAAAAATAAGAATGACTGGCTCGGCTCCAGAGTGAAGAAGGCTGCTGATGGAGTCTTAAACATATACAGTGTTTTCTGATCAGGGAAAACAGAAAATAGTCAAGTAATAACATGTCTGCGAATACAGATTTAGCTGCCTAAAATGAATAGCTGGGAATCACATAAAGGTTTCATAGTGGAGAAAGTGATGGATAAAATGTTTAAATGAGTGTGCCACCACATGCGAAAAAATGCTGGAGAGTGGGAAACCATGCAAACTCCATGAAGTACTGTGCTGGACTTTCAGCTAGTGTTGCCCCCAAAATAAGGACCAGGTGGTTTGCTGCAGTCAGCATTTTGTCTCCATGAGAGCTCTCATCATGAAGTTTACAAAGAACAACATGGAACATCTTGCTACATCAGTGTATAACGTCAGAAAGATAACAGTAGAATTGGAGAAGGCAAAGAGCAGACAACCAGACCAGTTGAGACATGGAAAGACTTAGATGTTGGGAGGCACTAAATAGAAGGAAGACACTGTTTTCCTCCTGGAAAACAGCTGGCTTATGAGTAAGTTGTTGTGGTGGATATTCAGACAGTTTTGAGTGTCTAGGTGAAATAGAACAGTTAGTCAGTGTTTTTCATTATATGAGGAGTTGACTTTTTCTATTTTTTTTGCCTATAAGCCAGTAAGCTAAAAAAAAAGGAGACCTCATGGAACCTACTGCCACAGGATGGTGGAAAAATAAGAAAGTTTAGAAATGCTTAGAGAACCTTGTGAGGGTTTGATCTGTTGAAGCTCATAGAAACCATAGTCCACTGGCAACTTCTGACTTGTGAAGGTTCAAGGTTTTATGCTGCCAGAAGTTGTTGTTATAGTCCTAGGTGGTTGTTCCTTGTATTTGCCCAATATTAGTAGAATTTTTCTTGAATAAATAATGCTGGCCCCTTCCAAAGGTCAACTTCTGAGTTAAATGTATCCTGTGTTACCTCTCTGTTGCAAAAAAAACTGAAGGAATATGTTTTTCCTGTTGAGGGATTTGACTTTGAGTGATTTCATATCTAAATGTTTTCATGGGCCATGGTCCTAAGTCATGAGGACGGCTCACTGTAGAGCTTTCTGATAGCAAAAACATCAGGATGTGAGTCTGAAGTGAATCTGTAGGTTCAGAAGTGTCTATTCATGGAATTTAGAAGTATATGCAGTAATATTCTGTTCCTCTGTCAGTCAATGCTTAATAGAAAAAAAAGACCACCTAATAAATAGTAACTATTGTAAAGAATAAAGCATGGTTTCCCAAGGAAATATTAACACAATTTTATTGGTACTTTTTTCTCTTTGAAATAAAATTAGACTGCTCTTAGGTAGTAAAGTGGAAGAATTGATTCAAATGAAGCAGACTCCCTGTTTTGTAGTATTGATGATTTGGGGAGACAGGAAGGAGAGCGAGTGAGCGAGGGCTGACGTTCTTCATAGAAAAACATCCTGTAGATGACTGGAATATACACTGGGACAGGAACTATTAGTGTCTGATTTTGTTTTCTCCCACTTACTGGTGTATTTGCATATGTATAATTTT
>WBMY01018019.1:205-135479 GCA_013397315.1 Donacobius atricapilla | reverse complement strand
CTGGAATGGGGAGGGAGCGGTGCCTGGAATGGGGCGGGAGCGGGGCAGAAGTGGGGCCTGGAGCGGGGTGGGAGAGGGGCAGGAGCGGGGCCGCGGGCGCTCCCGGGGAGCGAAACACGGTCACTTGAGAAGGCGTGGAGGAGCGTGAACGCTTCCCTGAGCCCTAAACGATTGCTTTAATAAATGAAGTGGAAAAGCCTTCTGGTAAAAGCGAGTCACTGGATGAGAGTTCCAAGACGCACAGGGTTTATGTTTACTTGCTTGCATCTTTTACCCTCCCTCAGCGCAGGAGGGACCTTGGGTTTTTCACCTTTCTAGCGCATCTTTGAAATTGAGCGGCTTGGTTTCTTTGCAATCCTCCACTTAGTGTAGACGTTACCCTAATTTTATTATCACTTAACTGTGTTCAATTTGTACATAGAATAAATCTCTTTGTCTCTACCCAGCATTTCTTACTATGTATTTGGGGGTCCGCCACTAGAATTCTACTACAGAGAATTTTGTGTTCTGACACTACTACCACAGAGAGGGTCTGACTCACGTTTCTGTTTGGTAGAAAAGAGCAAGATGAAAACCACTGTGGAGATAGCTGGACACAATGTGTCACAAGTAGTGCAGAAACAAGAAATTCCATGTGTCTCTATCTCTGCTTTGTGCTACTTGTACTAAAGACTTTTTTTTGCTGAAGCTAAGGTATCTGGCAAGTGCATCCCAAGTCAGTCCACGAGCTTGAGTCTCCCTAAACCGCAGTATTTCCTGCAGTGATCTAATAAATCATTTTGTCTTTTAGCTCAATTAGTGTTTAAGTACTCATACAAGTTGGACTAGGCTCAGTTGTGTAAGGAGTAATAGCAGCACTGGACCCATAGTAGATTTTTAGGGTATTCATGTCCTCAAAAATAAAAAATAATTCAAGGTGTTGTTAAAACATTATTTTCTCTTGAAGGGAAAATGGTTTTTGGTTTTCAGATTGGCATAGAAGAACATAAACCGTGTCCTAAATACCAGGCCAGGAGTTTAGCCACTCATATGTGTCTTTGCCATGCAAATGCAAGCATGAATAGACTAATATGGTAACTATTAATTTTGTTGGTGTTTGAGTCCATGCTTGAGAATGTTTTCTCTTCCAGCAGTACAGTTGCATTACCTCACTTACACCTACATTTTCTCTCGAAATTAAAGATAGTGAAAAAAGCTGCCTTAGAATTTTGGCAATACAGTTCTCATTTAAAATTACATTTTTTTTTACTAGTCAGAATAATCACTGGAGCCATTCTGCTTTTCTTCCCTAGAAGAAATTTAAGATTGTATTTGCATTTCACAGGGCAAAATTAGTAAGCTAGAAGAGAAACAGGTTGGTTTTCACTAAATTCATTATCAAGAGCCTGGTTTTCATAATTTTTGCCATTGTTGTTTCTTATGAGTACATGGGCATAGCTTGTAAAGGAAATCATGAAGTCTCTGACATATAAAACGTATTAGCTGAAATCCAAAAGAGAGCAATTTTTCATAACCATATATGTTTATAAGGGAAAAAAAAGCTTGCTAGTTTTTATCACCTGGTGTGTTACTGCTGTCAGGTAATTGCAAATTTGCCAAAAACTTCAGATACTTGTATGAAAAATTTAATGATGTTGTTAACATTTTCATACATTTACCTGTAGCTAAGCTTGTGATTTTGATTCTCTTTAATGAATTCATGGTTCATTATTGCAGTCCTTCAGTTTGTAGTTCTTCTCTTCAAATTTTGTGCGATGAAATAATGTTCTGTGTAAGATACCTAATAGACTTCAAGTATTTGTTAGGATTAATACTGCAATAAGTACTGTGAATAACTAACATACCCTCCTTGAAGTTCCATGTATCTTTAGTCTTTGGCCTTTCAGTGGTGTGGTTTCCTTTAGAGTGAGAGATTGCCACTTCTACTCAACTTTGGAAATAAAGTCAGCTTTGTTCTAGTTTAAATGATGTGAGCTTCTGGAGTGGTGGATGTGTGTCCCTTTAAAACCTGAAAGAACAGGAGACTTTCAGCTTTATGGCTGTTATGCATTCATCATGGGTTTTTACACTTTGTTGCTTGTGTTTTAAACAGATGCTTGTTGTCAGATTGAACCGTCAATTGACTGAAAGGCTAAGCAAGGCATCAAATCCTTAGTGAAACTTTCAAGGATGGGAACAAATGTTTGAGAGTTCCAGGCACTGATTTTTGTTTCAGACCCATCAGCTGGTCTGAAACTATATGAAAAGTATTTGTGTGGCTATTTCAACAAAAAGATGATGTTAATATATCTTTTTCTGTTCTATATTGTGGTTGGTCTCTTTGTTTCCAAAGGTACACCTTACATCTGGTAGCAGTATATGTGATTGATTAAAGTTTATCTGTTTTGTGCTTCTGCATGGTCTGTTATGGATTATAACACATAGAGTGCAACCAGGTGTGGGTACAGAGTCATCATTAATATAAAAGGGTAAGTTCTAAACCCTTGTTGAAATACTGGAAGGTCAGAGCCTTGATACAACTAAGTGATTTGCAGTCACTGTCATCTTTCACAATCATGTGAAATTCAAGAACAACATAATGAGTACCATGGTTTGAAATCATTGCAGGGATGGGAATTCGAGAAAGTGATAAACAGCCAAATACAGCTAAAGATTAATTTACCTGTTAATCTGTACAAAAATCTGTATTTCTCACCTTTATTATGACTGCTATTTTAAAAAACTGTACTCTCCAGTGAAATAAAATAGCAGAACTTCATACCAGAAATTAGGAAAATCTTTTTCACTGCATGGGTAGTGCAAAACCCATTGCCTACAGTGGCTGTGGGATCCTTTTCCGTGGGTGTTTCCAAGACTCAAAGTCATGGATCAGAGCCTGCTGGCAGCAATCTCACTTGGAGCAGCAAGTTGGGTGGAGACCTCCAAAGGACTCTCTCTACCAAGAGTTCTGCGATTCTAGGGTATAAAAAAATAGGGAGTAGAACATGAACATTTTGCATGGTTGAAAAAGTCTTAATATCACAGCCAGTTTAATGGTATTTAAGATAATTTAATCCTAATTTACATGGGGAAATTTGTAGTTTCTCTCTAACTGACATAGGCAATGAGCTATAAGAGAGAGCATTGAAGGAAGCTATTTACATAGTAGATTTATTTAAAGAAACCAAATGGACTTTCCTTTCTGCAAAAAGCAGTTGAAGTACAAGGATTTAAAAATCTCAGTTTGCACAAGCAACTTGCAGGCATCATGATCCTAAGATTTAAATGCAACCTGAAATGACATATGGTGACATATAAGAAACTTAATTATGTTAAGCTCGTAAACATTTTCCTTTTATGCAGTAAAATTAGGGTTGTTTTTGACCTCTAATTGCTCAGGCTGAGAAAGTTTGTCAGAATTCTTTGTTCACATAACAAAAACTGGAATAGTGTAACTGAAGCATTGAAGAATAACTGCATTAATGTAGCCATCTAGGCTTGTCTGGGAACAGAGGCATTCAGACTCTGGTGGTAGAAAAAGAATTAGGCCTTCGCTGAATGTTTTAAAAATGTAATGCTCAAAAGAAAATTCGGTAGAGTCAATAGCAGTCAGAGAAAGAAATGGCCAAGGAAGTTGTATCTCATGTCCTGCAACACATATTTTGCCAAATGGGCCATCAAATTCAGAAGATCTAGGCTGAAATATTTCTTGCTAACACAAACAATCTTTCAGAGACAATGACTATGACTATGCTATAACTGAACAAGCACATACATACCTCTGAAAAATATAGTTGTGGGAATTTCCCATAGGGAAAACAATTAATTTATTAGACTGATCAGCCTTAGTTAACTGGGGCTTTGAAGGTCAACACCCAGATCTTAAACTTCCCCTGCAAATTTCCACATGGGAAACTTCAGATTGCAAAGTATATTTTGTGTGTACTTGCAGTGTTTTGATTTTCAAGTGAGGTGCTGTATTCCGCTTTTAGGTTCTAGACAGATTTTGCAGGGAAGGGTTTGCTCTGTTAGTTTTTTCTGAAACTGAGGTGGGTAGAGTTACCATTGTGAGATGTACTTGATAAAAAGGAGACTGATTTCTTATTAAATAGATCAGAAGAGTGGCTATCCTAGAAAGGTAATTAACCAGAGAGAACTGGACAGCTCAGGCACAGCCTATTTCTGTGCTGACCTATTCATAACCTAAACTATTTTAAGTCTTTTACAAAGCACTGTGTACTGTGCACTATTGTTTTGAACATAACAGTATTGGTACATAATTAAATGTTATAAATCAAGCTAGCATTTGTTTTCACTTACTGAAAACATGTTTGTTAGAAAAACCCACAAAAAACGCAATCAAAAACATCTGGATGCCTTCCTGGTTCCAGTGGAGGCTACCATTTTTTATGCCCTTTTTTTAAAAAAAAAGGCCTATCAAGAGGGATAAAGTCATGCACATATTTCAGAAGAATAGCAAAACACTGTCCAACCTAATGTACCATGGAAAGTAGTCTCTAATGATAGATCAAACTGTAAAATTACTTTCAATATGTGCCTTTTGTTTAATAGTAGACTGTTAGAAATATGTCTCCAATTTCACTAAAGAATTCTGTAATTAGGAAATGACTAATCAAAATACCAGGTCTGGAACACAGGGCTGCTTGCAGGGGGGTAAATCTTCAGCCTGGGCTTTGGCTTTTGAGCTTACCTGCTCTCAGCTGTGCCTGCCTGAGGGATTAAAAAAGTATGTGCTTCAGCCAAGAAGAGCAGCATCTGGAGGCAACTTGCTGAGAGAAGTGGGGCTCCAAAAAATGAAGTGACTTGATGAAGTGTCCAGCCTTTTGCAATACTCTTTTGTCAAGAGAATAGCTGAGTTAGAATTTAGGACTTGCTCTGAGCAAGAAGTGTCTGGGGCCGACTGGATGTGGTGTTCCATTCTAAAGCAGCTGTTAGAGATTGCCTCAAAAAAATAATTATGGTAACTCTTCACCTCTTATCTAAAATATGAGTTGTGTTTCCCTCATGGCTAATCCACTCTCTGTGTCCTGGGAGATAATAAATTGTTTTTCTCTCTACTGCAGGTGGTCAGTAGCCTCACCACCTTTCTCTTTGGCACCTGTGGAGCACAAGGGGGAGTTAACAATCACTCATTCCTGCATATTCATTAGCTGAATGAAATTAAATGCAGAACAGTTATTCTCAGTTAGTCCTGGTGCCTGACTTGTGATTCAGATCCAGGGGTGAGATTTGCTGTTCAAAAGTTTGTTTTCCCCACATAAACCCTGAGTCAGATGGGCTTCATTTAAAGGTTGGTGATAGTGAGGAGGTGTCCCCATTCCCTTTGCTCTGAACCATACAGTGCTGCATGCTTTTTATGGCGTTTGTTTGCTCCGTGAGCTGACTCAGCTCTAACACTGGCTAAGTTAACTCTTGGGTGGTTTGGCGCAAAAATTGTTTCAAAGGAAATGGCAAGCACACATGCTTGAAAGCAAGCAGTATTGCACCATTGTATCAGTTCAGTTGTCTTGTGAAATGTTTTTCTGACTGCGTCAGTCGACTTAAGAAAAGTCATGACCTTCTGTTAGAAACTTACTCGGAAAGTACCTTGCTTATATCTTTAGGCTACCATCACTGTTACTGAGCCCTCAGGAGACAGGAGTTTGTCAAACGTCTCCCCACATGTCAATGTAACAAATTTACTACTGCTTATCTTCAGAGAAAGTCTTTGTGCTGTATTAAAGCTGTATAAATGCACTCCTCTTAAGCCTTTCATTAAGTCTTTCAAGACATTACACATTTGATGTGTAAATTGCTTCTGATAATATCCCAAAGTCTGCGGGATCATTTATGCCCATTATCACCTAAAATAAAAGCTATTAGTGCTTTTACTCAAGTGCTTCTTAATCCATGTTTCCATTTTCCAGTATACAGTGGAGGATCTCTGTTCTAGCAAATGAGAAATGCTTATTTTTCACAGCTAGAATAGGGGCTTCTTTTTGCATTCATGTCCATCCCTTCATCCCTTTTGGTAATGGTGGTATTGCTGTTTGCACACACTTTTGCTTTTGTACTGTCTACAGACACAGCATTTACCAAATGTTTATTGGCTGTAGTAGCCCTCTTGAAAGAGAAATACTGGTCAGCCCCTCAAGGACATTTTGATCTTGTCAGGAGAGGCTATTAAAAATAGGGATCTTGCTGTTGACAGTTTTTTGTAATATTGTGCTTTTACACCAGAGTATGGAGATAATTTGCCTTTTTCTTCACTTTGCCAGTGCTTAATGGATGCTTTTAGGTATGAGCTCTCTATTTCCATGGTACAACTAAATAGTTTGTCAGTTGCAAAGGAAACAAGAAGTGTCATGGAAGTGGTGATTCTGTCACTAGTGGATTTGTTGTTCTATGTGGATGTTACAAATTCGGATAGTGATAAAGCAAACCCTTACTGGTTTAGTGGGTTTTTTGTTTGTGTTTGTTTTAAGAGAGAGCAGATATAAATGGGAAACAGCAACAAAGCAAAAACTCCCTTTTCTCAGCAAAAAAAGAGACCAAAAAGTCAGGGTCTCATGACTTCTTTTGGCAAATAACTGTGTGGTAGTAGTTGGCATCAATTTGGAGAAAGATAGCTGTAGAATAATTTATTTTTCAGTCACTTGCCTTGTTTAAAAATTGGAGATTAATTTTGATCTTGAAACTAAAGTTTTTTATGCTTTTTATTAAGAAGGTGAATATATAATAAAGGAATCGTTTAGTTCTGTAAGAGGACCTGTGCTTTAGTTGTAGAACAATAAAACATGTTGCATGATGTACATCAGTGAAGAAACCTTAAGAAATAAATGCTTTTGAACCATGTGGTTTGCATTTTATAAGCTTCTTACTGACTACAACCTCTTTTTTATTCATGATATCATTATTGAAATTACCCCTATGCAGTTATCATTCAGTACTTACTTAATAGAGTTGCAGAAGTGAATTGTGTCTATTATTCTAGAAGAAGTTTTGAGCTAATTAGAGGCAGTTGACATGTATTTTGTACGTGATGTTCCTTTTTAAGCATCAGTTTGAGTGGAAGTTTAAAATACTGTTTTGATTTTGTTCAAATGTACATGAATAAATACAGAAGGAATACGTGCATTTGAAGAGAATTCTAGCAGGAACCACAGATGAGTAGACATTCAGCTCTTCTTCATTCATTGTGTTACTTCAATTTCTTTCACTCCACTTTCCTTGTCATGAAGAATTTGGAACCTTCTTCATTTACAGATGTCTCTTTAGGAAATTTTTTATTTTTCCAGTGTTATGGTGACAATGTGTCTTGGTTCACATTAAATCTCAAGGAGCTACAGACGTCAAGAGAGTGACATATTTAAAAAGGGAAGGCAACTATTTAGAACAACACTTGAGCATATGCTAACTTCATTCCTATTCAGACAGCACTTCAGCACATGCTTAAAAGATGCTTTCAGTAAAGAAGCTGTCTAGGCTCAAGATTGAAATTCAAAATAAGCCAAAGTTATAGTTTTAAAAAGTCATTTGGCACCTACCTCCCCTGTTGATTTGAATAGGGTTTGCTGGTGCTCCAAAGTTCTGAATAAAATTGTCCACGTAGTCTATGGCTAACTTTTATCCCTACATGAAAGCATATAAGGAGTTTTAACCAGTTTTTTCTATCAGGATCTTGAGAACAGTGCTAAACTTAAGAATTCCCTTAATTACCCGTGGTCTGACAGAGAGGTTCTGCAAATTTTCACGAACCTCTGACCTCTGATTCAGGGCATCCAACTAATGCTTACTAAAACAGTGCACTTCTAAGGAGATAGAGGCCTGTTAGAACTGGATGTCTCATTTTGGATATACAATGAAAGATGTTAAATCTTGGTATGGCAGTCTCAAATATTCAGTTAGTGATTCTAAATAGGTAGGAAAATAAAGTTAAGAACAGTCTTCGTATTTGTAATGCCTTTGCTAACATCTACAATTTTATCAGCATATAAAGCACATTTAGATAGACTGAATTTTGGTGGGATGATAAGGTAGTCTGATTAAATTAGATAAAGGTACATTTGCAGTATTTGTGTTCTAAGTGTTTCAGCATTCCATGAGGCAAAAAGATGGAACTGAGGGCCAAGTGACATAAAAGTGTAATGATTCTTTAGAACTAAGATATTAGTCCAAAAAAAGTACCCCCAGTAACTGTAAGTTTTAAAATAGGCTGAAATTATATGTATCTGAATAGCTTACACCCTTGTAAGTATTTCTAAAATTCCTGTGTAAATAATTTTCAAAAATCTTGCCTAAGCCATAAGCCATTAAGTGCAGAAAAGTTGGATGAAATCCAAGTAGCAGAAAATAACAAAGAATTACAAGCAAGGATGTGTGGAAGAGTAAATTACACTCATGATTGAAAGATAATGTGCATTTGTAATATGCCATAATCGTTAGATTGTGTTTGAGATCTCGGGTAGAGGAAAAAGTATACAAAATGGGGATATAAAAGCTCTATCTGAAAATAAGAGCTGTGTTAATAATACAAGGTTGTAGAAATTATAGGATGAAGCTGACCTTGCAATACAGAAAGAGAAAAGAAGGTAAAGGTGGAATATAAAAGGAAATATAAAACCATGGGAGGTTATGTCACATAAACAGTAATTTCCACTGTGTCCAGATTTAGAAAGACTCTGGGAAGGAGACAGCAGGTGTCTCCAATAGATGGGAAGAATCATTCAGACAGTGAAGAGCTTGAAATTGTCAAAGAAATGAAATGCTTTCATTGTCTCACTATTTACAATGGCAAATTCAGGACAGATGTCTAAAAGATAAGCATTTTTAGGAGTCCTGAAGGGGAAATATTAAAGAAAAGCAGAAAAAGAAATTAAAAAAAAATCTTTAACCATCTGATTTAAAAACAAAGTTAAGTGAACTGGATCCAAACTGAAACTGTGAAGAAAATCGTGACTTACACTGACTGGTGTATTTTGAATAGTATGGCCAAACTCTCTGTGATGTTTCTTTTTTGACTTTTAACTGTGACTCACAATATGTCCTGACACCAACACCTGCAGATTAACCAATAGAATGCTTTTTAGGGGAATTGAGAGTTTTAGACTGGGGAAACAGTACAAATGATACAGAGATGTTGATCAGGCTTGAAAAAAATTGAAGCCTCGATTTTTTTTTGAGCTATTTTCTTCCACAGCTTATGTTTGGTTTTCTGTCCATGTTAAGTTTTCCTCTGATTTACACTTTTATGCAGTCAATATAGCCTGACACCGAAACTCATAAGAACTTTATCTTGTAGTGGGAATTGTCCAAATGACATTACTACTACTACATTTTTGATGTGTCCCTGTCTTTTCCTTGCTTCTGTCTAGTCTTCCATTTAGAAAGATGACCTATAATTTCCCCTTCTCTCAGACATCCTCTCCCCATATCACTGAATTTTTTCCACATGACTCTGAGTCCGATGTCTCTATTTAAGTCATGCTTGGTTGGCATGGAGTTTATCTTCCCTGCCATGGCCACCCCCATGCAGTGAGAAGCACATAAAAATTACCCAAATATGACACGGCAAACTGGGATCTAGGCTAGATAAGTAAAGTATTTAAAGAGACAGTAGAGCAATGCATGAGTTGATAATAACTTTGTAGAATTGTTTCAGTTCTCAATTGTGTCTCAAAAAGGTGTTCTCAATTATATGTTCGTGCTACTTGAATTTGGAAAGAAAGGATATTTTTTATTAGACTGTGGTGGATTGCGCTTTACAGGCTGCCAGATAGCCACCCAATTTCTCCTGTCCCCTCCACAGGACAGTGGGAGGCAGGAAACAAGACAAAAAATGTCTTAGATCCAGTGAAATGCAGAGATATCTCTTACCAATTGCTATCAGGTGCAAAACAGACCCAGGAAAAATTAATTGAGTATTTTGCCAATTAAAACCAGAACTGGATGGTGAGAACAAAATATAAGAACTTTCCCTCATCCTGCCCTTCCTTCATAGGCTCAGCTTCACTCCTTCATTTTCAACTCCTCTTCCTCCTCCCTGCTGTGAGCGACACAGGAGGATGGGGAATGGGGTTGTGATCCGTCCATAAGAGTTCCACTCTGCTGCTTCTTCCTCCTCACAATTTTCCCTGCTTCAGTGCTGGATCTCTGCATGGTCTGCAGTCCTTCCATATCAAATCCTTTGTGTAGGTCCTCTGGATGGGTTGCAGTTCCTCAGGATAAGCCTCCTTCAGCGTGGGTCCTTCAAAGACTGCAGTTCCTTCAGGACATGGCCACCTGCTCTGGCATGGAGCCCTCAACAAGCTGCAGAGTGGGTAACTGCTCCATCCCAGATCCCTTCCATGGGCTGCAGAGGAAATTTCTGCTGTGGTGCCTGAAGCACCTTTCCCCCTTCTTCTCTCACCTCAGTGTTACAGGATTATTTCTCACACTTCTGTTTTCCTCACTCGCTCCCATGTGCAGAATGTTGGCTGAGGGCTCAGCTGTGCCCTGTGGGTGCCTGCTGGGTGCTGGCTGCAACCCTCTGTGCCTGGCACGGGACAGCTATGGCATCTCCTTGTGGAGTCCAACCTGGGAACGCCTGTTGCCACCTACATCTGGTACTGAGAAAGCTGAGAAAAACAGGCAAGTTTTGCACTAAACCGTGCAAGAGGAAGCAAAACCCAGGGAAATAAAGCCAGAGGAATTATATCTAAATTGTATTTTAATTATAAATAGAATAAATTACAACCATGAAAGACAAAACAAGAGTTAATACAATGAGGTCTTTTGCCTGGAGGGTGATGTGGTAACTTTTAACCATTGCTGTAACCATCAAGGTCACAAGATGATTACTATTACCGTGTATTGGCTAAATTTTGCTGTGACAGAAATGCTAATAGTACTTTATTCTCTCTGTATCAGGTATTGTAATTTTAAAAAAATACTCCTTCAGACCTTATTTTTCTTGTACCGTTAAAATTTTTGAACATGACACCCCTACTGCTTCGGTTTTTTGAGTCTATTACCATAGAATTAGTTTCTTAAATTTCTTAAGATCTGTTATCCCGAACTTAAGTGTACTTTCCCAAGGGTCTAAAGAGTACCTAAGTAGTGCTCTTCCTCCAAGTTTAAATGGTGGGGATTTCCTCCAGAATGTGCATGTATCCTTTTGATTTTCTTCAGTAGTGTAATGGGACTGTGAGCTGTTCTGAAAGGATTAGCTGATGTTTTCTGTATAATGTGCCCTGGAAGAGAACAAATAGGAGTGTGTAAAAAATACCAGGAAGAAACTGAGAATGTGTTTAGAAGGGAAGAATCATCCAGCATACACATTCAGCTGCCAAATTTTCCATTGTGTCAGGAAAGGGAGGCTGCTGTGAGTTGTGGAAATTGAATTTTCAAGTTAGCATTTGTGTGAAAAAATTTAAGACACTATGCTTTAGTTGTGAAATGATTGATTTTAACTCCCCATACTTTAATGAAAGAGAAAACAGTTTGTAGATTTCTCTGCTGTATGGATTCCAAAGGATGTATCCTAAGAAAATTATGGAGAAAACATCTGAAATGCAGTATGAGATATTCAGTCCCAAGTGGATAGTACACGAGAAAATTCAGAGCTGGAGAGAGGCCAAGAAAATCTGTCCATCTTCTATTTTAATTGAAATGAAAAATGTACCAAGATGTCATAGTAAATGGAAAGAGGTAACAGTAAATTAAAATTTTTGCAGACAGTAATGAGTTCTGGAAAAAGGTTTTGCTGGAAAAATCAGATGCTGGGTGGGAATGCTATAGTCCTTTCATGTGGAGCAAAAGTCCACGACAAAGCAGATACTCACTTATCAACCGGACAGAGGAGCTCAAAAAGGCATTGTATAGCTTTATATGTCTCTCACAGGAAATTGCAAAATAGAGGGGAGTGACAACATTTTTTTGAGGTCAGGGGAACGTGGCAATTTGGGATTGGTAAAAAATTGATGGGCTGTAGATCATTCCCCTATCAAGAAACCTGCAAAATGCTGTCATAGGCAAGTTAGACTGGATGAGTTTGCTTTTGCTTCTTTTAGTGGGATTCTTAAAAATTTTCAATACATTTTAGGATTAAATATAAGATTTCATTCCTCATTCATAGAACTTTTGCTATGGAAGAGTCAGGTGAATATTGCTCTTTTTTCTTGGAATTATGGAGGCTTTACCAGCGAAATTATGGACTGCAACTGTGCAATTAGTGCTGAGGGCATGTTAAGTTCTGTAATGAAGAGGGTGGTGATTGCTGCTGCAAGTTGATCACAGTTCCATTTTCTGAAAGCTACTTAAAGATGTTCTGTAAAAGTTCCTCTGATTAAAAAGATCATTTTCTAACTGAAACTTGAGCAAATTTGACTTGGCATATGAAAATCAGGCTGCCTACTTTTCTCTTCAGGCCCCATACTCTTTTCACATACTGTGTTATGCTTTGCAAACCTGAGACAGAGGCATGATCTACGTATCTTCTATAAAAATCCTGTTAAAAACATAGCCTGGCTAGGATCTAGGCAGCTTTAGGTTAGCTTTAACTGAGACATCATTTAACTGTATTACATTTTAGATGCCTGAAGGATCTCAGATGTGTTTTTGTACTGCAAATGATAAAATGGATGCATTAAAAATGAAGAGTTACACCAAATTTATTAATTAATTTTTTGAAGAAAGATGTTCTTTTATTTCTCATTAGACAGGAATTTTCTCTGATGGTGCAATTCGAGTATTCCTAACCCTTTCAAAGGGCTTTATGTTGCTGGGCAGTAATGATACTTTGTGTATAATCACTGCTTCAGCTGCTGTGAACTGCTCTGATCTTACCCTCTGCTTCCTGCCACTGCACTGCCACACCCCTTCTGTNCCTTCCCTCTCTCTCTCCCCCCCCTCTCTGTGTTTTTTTTTTTTTTTGTTTTTTTTTTTTTTTTTTTTTGTTTTTTTTTTTGTTTTTTGTTTTTTTTTTTTTTCCCAAAAAAGCTGTTCAACTCAATTATTTGATCCAAGTGAAATAGTTGTTTTTTCCCCTCTTTCTCTCCTTTCACCCTGTGCTCACCAAAAAATTACATTGTGGTGCAAGAGAAGAGAGAAAAGGCAGGCAGGCTAATGTGCAGAGGTAGTTCATTGCATGGCCTCAGAATTCCAGAAACAGCAATCGCTTCTGGTGAGGAATTATGGCATTATTATCATTACAGGCATGGCTCAGTTTTTTAAAACTAAAAAGAGTGATTAAGCTTGGCTGAAGTTCTTGTTGCGTTTCTTTGGAGCTGCTATAAACTTTTGGGAGAGAAGGTGAGTGGTTATTTCCAGTCAGCTCAGCTTGCTAGTTCAGTGTATTTTGTGCAGATGCAGTCCATAGGAACAATCTGAAGAGGAGAATGGGAAAGGGAAAATGTGTGGTTTAAATTAGTTTCAGCAGGACTGAATATGAAATTGTAGACTTGCACTGCAATTGTTGGAGTAGAAGAAAACACTTTTTTTACCAGTTCAATCAATGTGGCAATTGCTGGTGATAAACAGAAAACTCTTAAATTCAGCTGAATGTCAGAAATGAGCCATATTATTAGGGACCATGCTGTTCTGATCAACAGTGTTTTACACATGGTGTTATTCCCATTCATTGCTCTTCTTACCTTACTCTAGATATTGCCGAAACTAGTTTATATTCCCCATAACTGCAGCCTTCCAGTACCTGAAGGGGGTCTATGAGAATGATGGAGAGAGACTATTTACACTCCCTCTCTGTGTGAACATTCGTTGCGAGGACAGGTCCTGGGTTTAGTCTCTTTTTTTTTGTTTTAAAAGTTATTATATAATTGCCACAAAATTCCTTCTTGTTATCCATGAATTTTGAATTCATTGCTCTGCTGTCCAGCCAGTGAGTACCACAGATAGCTCCAAGGAACTGTTCCCTTCTTTGTCAGGACTGTCTGAATTTAGAACGTCTAAAGCAGTCCATGTACGTGATCTCAGCCAAAAATGTCAGTGCTTCTTGCCACATGCCATGGCAGGGACTATCTTGCAGTTGTGCTTCAGGAGATACATAATGATCTTGTGAATAATTTTGATGAAATTTCACTTAATGAAATTTCTACTTATGAAAGTAGAATGGTAGCAAAAAGAGAAACTTTAAGGGAACACTAAAGCCAGAGCAGCTTCAGAACCCTTTTTTTTCAGTGTGACTTCCATTCTCAGCTTCAACCGAATTCTATTGTATCCAGGCTGTGTCAAAAATAAATTTATTTTGTTTTATATCTATTCCAGTTTTTTACAAAGTCAGAGAATTGTGAAAATATCTAAAAGCTTTTTTTGTTTTCCAAGCTAGCTTCTCTGGTTCAATTTTTTACTTATTTTTTGACAGTATTATGATAACATTATGGAATGTAATCTAACCTGTGAGATACCAGCATTGCTTATATATTATATGTACTGACTAGTCAATTCCCTACATCCTTTGAATCAACTATTCAATGGTCATACTATTCTTCTAAACATATTGTTTTGATTTCACAGGTGCCTGCAGAAATATCACCAACAGCCAGTGCCAAATGCTGCCATATAACTACACTGTTGTAACTTCAGTCCTTTCCATTGTCAAAAGTATTGAAATGGAAAAGTTCCTGAAGTTCTTCAGTTACCTCAGTCGCCTCAACTGCTATCAACACATCATGCTGTTTGGCTGTAGTCTCGCTCTTCCTGAATGCATCAGTGATGGTGATGACAGGTATTTGGGAATGAAAATCCATCAGTGACTAGAGCCAATTGTGGTAAAATACTCTCTGTCTAATCAGACAAGGGAAGATCCAAACTAAGCCTATGACCTCATTGCAAAATTCCTGTCTGTCAAAGCTATTGACAACATTTCTGCCATGATAAGCCAACTGTAATAGAGTTCTTTTAGAAAAATGTTGCCACTGTATAAACTAAAACTGTGATTCTAGGGAAGTCAGGCTTATTTTCCTAAAGAAGTCTGTCCAGTGTTGTTCTGCCTAATGTCTCAAATCTGGCTATGCCAAAATGTAATGTTTTGTAACAACAATAATGCCTTGGATATGTATAGTATTGTCATAAAATGCGGTGGCCGTTAGTTAAACTTCAAATTTCTTTAGTCATTTCCTTCAGCAAAGTCAATATTTTAAATATATTTCTTGGTATTAAATTATCAGGATATGTTTAGGGTGACATAAACTATTCTGGAAGCTTAAGGAGCATAAATTTTTTCTGCATTTACATAAATCCACAGCATTAGTATAATGTGCATGCACTTTTAAATTGAGCTTGATTTGAAGAAGGATCAGTGAGTTTAGCAGAGCTAAAATCAAAACATGAAACAAAAAGGTGAAAAGGAATATTTTTTAACATATGTACACAACCTTTGATGTTTTTGGAGGGGGAAAGAGAGCAGATAGATATATTTCTCCTTGTTTTCATTTTCTATTTCCAGTTCCTCCGTTGTGAAATTCAGCGGAAGAGAATATGACAATTGAATAAATGTTTCAAACAACGTAACAAGATCAGGAAGTTGAAAGCTGTGCAGTTTAGAAGGAATAGGATACTTAGGAAAGAAATTCTATGAGAACTGGTCAAAAAATTCAGTTGCTAATGAAAGGTGAAGTCTCATTTGAGGCAATATATGCCTGCCACTTACAGTGCATCACAGTGATTCCTGGACTGGCTAATTAAGCTCACTAAAGTGGCAGAAAATTCACCCAGAATAAAGGTGTACAGATGATTACATGGATAGGATTAGTGGGGACGAAAGACAGCACAGGTAACAGCAGAATGAGACTCACCTTTAGATTGGCTGAGTCGTTTAAAACAAATGCACCTGTGTACATATCTTCATTAGACTACCAAAAGCTATTTTCAATTAACCCTGTTTAATTGAGTGCATTATTAGTTACAGCACTTCTGCTCCAGTTCAGTGTTACAGTTGTTCTACTTACGGAATCTGATAACAAACAGCCTTACACTACCTGTTTTCTCTAGAAATTATTGAATAAAATTAGGAAAGTGGATTTAGGTAATACATTGATGCATTTAAATATTTGACAACAGAACAGGCCATTTCTCTGTTGCTTCACTTATTCGGCCTTGTTTGGAATTTGACTTTCACAAACCTGTTGAGAGTGAGTTGTGTATATCAAAAGTGCAAAGCTCTTAAAACAATCGAATGAGTAAAATGGTGAAAGGATAAATTTTGTACATTTCTCTTCCATTTCTTTCCTGAAGACATGTTTTTGCTCTGTTTTTTAGTGGTAACCAAAATACTTTGAGATTCAAGAGTCAGGGGTTTTCTTTGTGGCCTTTCCTTTTCCCTTCCCTTTCCCTTTCCCCATTAGCAGCAACCTTCTCCCATTAATTCATAATGTCAAAGGTGGAACTGGATTTTGATGTCCTGTTTTATGTTTTAGAGGTCACAGTGGTTCCTCTATTTGTATTTTTAAATCTTTTTTTGTGTGGGAAAATATTCTTGTCCCTGCAGACTGATGGGGAAGAAAGTACAATGTGAGACTGCAAATGATGTAACATTATGTTAGAATCTGACTTGAGTTTTAGTAATCATATCTCCAAAGTGTGCCATGGATGTCACTGAAAATGCAGTGACTGCAGTCAGAGTGGCAACCACAGGAAGAACAGTAAAAGTGAATTGACAGTGCGCTGGTTAGTGAAGTCCAGTTTGGTAAACCTCAGTTGTCCTAATTTAACTTTTGGTTTCTTCTTTGAACAAGAATACCTTTTTTTTTTTTCTGTAGGCAACTCTGTGATTTTTGTGATTTCTGTCCTTTTTGTAGCATCCAATTATTGTAGGCAAACACATATATTTCACAGCCAAGAATAATTTATTTTAAGGAGCATCAGATCTGCAAACAGTAGTTATTAACACCTTCCCTTCCCTTCTCAACCCAGCCCCTTCCCTGCCTACTCCCCATAACTCCTGTTAGTGAGATCTAGAGAAATGCATTTAACATAGTAGGGGGAAGTTCCTTTGTATATGCTGTGTGCAGATCCCAAGAATGAAAGAGATAAGCTTGTGTTAGGTCTGTTGAATAGGGGAATCTGGTTAGCAGAAAGATACTGAAGCAGAAGAGTCACTGAGGAAAGCCTCTGGTGGTAATTTATATGCTGTAGTGCTTTTTGCGGGGGGCTGTGGTTGTCTAGAACATACAGTATGACAAAACATCCACTAATGTTGTGAACAGTTGTTACTGGCATCGTCATTATTTCCTCCCATCAGTTCCAGCTGGTTCATTCTAACATCAGTGGTTCTATATCTGATCATAACGTTTCATTTGTTGTTCTCTCTTTGTTTTGTGAAGCAATTGTTCCTAATGTATGTAAAGCTTAATTTGACAAATGTTGTTTACACAGGAGAAATGAAACTCCTGTGATGCCCAGATGTCTATTCTTAGGTATTGTTGAGAGTCTGTTGGCAGCTTGCAGCCATGGGAGCAATAATTTTAACAGTGTGTTACAAGAAGGAACAAGAGGGAAAGTTACAAGCACTAATCTCTGGCATCCAGTGAGCTGTCATTACATAGCTTTTCTCTGATATTTAAACTTATGTCTGTTTCCCATTTATCTTTCATGTATTTATAAACATTGTTTTCATTAACACTTGAAGGAGATGAAGTTTCTAGGCAGAGAGCATAGTCAGTGTTTGTGTAGTTAGGTGCAGGGGTTTCTGAATACTACCACAATACTGTTGCTCTTCAGGAATATTCTTCTGTATTTTACTGCAGTGAAACCATGTGTGACAGTAAAAATGTATTAATTTTAAAAGCTGTATTTAATTTCAGCAACTGGATATAAAATCAGCTAGCCCTGCTCTTTTAAGAAAATATATAACAGCATCTATATACTACTTTCCAGTAGAGAAAAAGTTTGAAAGTACGGCTAAAACCTTTGTGGAAATGGAAAATGGAAAGTTGAAGTGCAGTAAGACTTTTTTGCATGCTTACCCATAATTTTTGTAGTAAGGGACTGCTTATGTAAAGGTGTTATGCAACTTCCTCCTTCTTGAGTGGATGAATGACATCTTTACAATATGACTTAAAAATCAGCCTTAAAAAACCCTGTCCTACCACAGTCCAGCAGCACTGCTAAGAAAACATGGAAAGTAAGACCAGTGGAGGAAGAACACTTTAAACTAGATGTGCTGAGCTAATGACTTCTGAAACATTCCCAGTAGTAACTTTGTCTTTTTGGGTAGTAATAGTCTGTATCCTCTGACCACCACGTGCAACACTGGTACTTTATTTGTTGTAAGAGAGGTCTGTCTTCAGAGCTGTTGGTTATGATTCATGATTTAATCTAGTGATTTCTTCCTTAGCACTGAAAGACACTAAGAATGGGCCAAAAGTCAGTAACTTCAATGGAGTGACTTTATTTATAGCAACTAACATGCATTGGATTCCACAATTCAAGAAGACAACGAAAGTTAATCTGCAATATTTTCAAATTTCAAAAGGAAAAAAAGGATGTTTTAAAGCCAAAATTAAGTTTGAAGATTCAAATTAAAGCCAAATTAAAATTTGAAGATTAAAAATCATTAGAGAAGTCATTAGGGGATCAGCCTATCAGCATAATGCAAACAGAATCATTGATTGATGCTTTCTAGTATTTCTTGCACTCTATGAAATAATCAAATTTCATCAAAAGACTTTGAAAAATAGGCAGGCTATATAAGATCATGAGGGCCGCCTATGTACATGGTTTATTTCAACTTTTTATGCTGGGAATAAATTTGAAGCTTATGGATTCTCATACCCCTGTGCTGTCATGCTGCCTTTAAAACAGAAATAATAGCTTGAGTACTTACATTAATCCTCTTTGCAGAAGTATATTCCAGAAAGTTGAGGAAATGCCTTCCATTGAGAGGTCCTCAGTGTTATAACAGCTAAACTGCTTAAAATAATACGATATTATGAAAACCTGACTTTTTTTAGAGTTCACTGAGGCTTTTGAAGAATTTAGGAGAAAAAGGTGACTGATCACATGGATCTTGTTTACATAACTAATGAGAATTTTTGTTTGAAGGCTTTGAACAGGAAGCTATCAGCATACCTTTGAGTCAATATCTATTACACAAAGTCCATAATGGGTTTTTGTATGAATGATGTATGGCTATGTATCAGTTTGTATAGGCAATCCTCCATTGACAGGCTTCAATTTTGTTTTGATCCACTTGATTTTGGCAACAAAACCAAGTAAATATGCCAAGACAAAATGGTGGCTGCTGGGACCTCTGAGTAAATGATCCCGAAGGTAGTCTGTGACCCACCTCTTACACTATCTTTTTATAATATACCTGTGTGGAGATGTCAAATTATAGTTGCACAGGGAACTTTGCCATTTTGCAGCTTTTAAGAAATGTTTAAATTTTACACATTTGTGAAGTTAGCTTCAGAGTAATTTTTGAAGCAAAGTTATTGTGAAACTCACCTGGAAGGACATTTAGAATCTTCTCTCATAATCCCGTCAGAGATGTGCTTGTTGAAATTGGTGGTACCTACTTTAAACATTAAGCTACTGCACTGGTGACAATCACATACCAGGTCTCCAATGAATAAGGTGGGACAATTTTCTCCTACCACTGTGTTGTCTCTTAATGTTCTTCTCATGACTCCATCCAGTGTAGTTCTTGTCATGACCCAGGCACATGGAGTGGAGGCTTCTTTCAGATGCTTATAAGTGGCTACCAGTTGTTTCCTGAGTCTGCAGTCCCATCTTTCACATCCTGTGGGAGTTGCTTTATCCTCTTAGGGTTAAGCAGGAATCAAAGAAAATCTACAATACGCAGATTCAGAAAGTGATGAAATGTTTGCACAGAAAAGGAATCAGGAAGAAAATAAATCCTCAAGCCCCAGTTCCTGCTCTGAGGAAAGATAATTTTTCAAAAACCAAGATTTATTTCTGCTGTCCTATGAGTATAGCATGTTCTCCATGAGACATGAGTGAGACTTCAGTTAAGAAACAGCTAGTTTACATCTGACATTAAAGAAGGGAATGCTCGCCTTTCTCTGAAGTGTTGTAGTGGACCATCTTGCCAAGACATATATGAAGAAACTTGAAGAGACAGTAGTCACAAAATAGCATTTCTAGAGAGATACCTTTCTTCTCAGTGCAGACTATGTTGTTCATAAATAATTTCATAGTTAATGAGTTATATTAACAATCTTATCTAACTGTTATTCATATGGGAGAAAACAATGTGCTAATGAGAAGATTATAGTTTACATTTCCCCTCAGAACTCACACCATGAAGTCAACATGTGATATTCATCACCTTAGGAGCCACTACTACTTTCTCCCAAGCCGAGATGGTATAAAGGTGACAAAGTTTGCTTTTGCAAGGAATGCTAGGTGGAACATCAGTAATGATGTGGCATGGGCCCAAATGCCTGTATTTAAAGCTGCCAAACATATCTTAGCAGACTCTTTCTGGAGATAAGTATAATTTTTGAGAGGAAAATAAAAAAAGAAGAAAAAAGCACCCTTTAACTTTTTTTGGATGCCTAAATAATGCCCTGGGCAAAAAACAGAAGGAAAAAATGGTTTGCTAATGAAAAAGCACTCTGTAATCCCCAAGAGTACTCAAGTATTTGAGCATCTAAACTTCAAATTTATTTCGGAAGTTGCTCTAATAAGTACTAAGCTCTTCTTCATGGCTGTTACAAGAGGGAGATAAGGGAATTATAAAATGTCTTTACCTTAGGGGAACTTCTGTTTATAAAGTTTATGTACCTGTGGATATGCTTATGGAACTTAATCCCTGATTTTTAGCTTACACATCTGAAAAATTGTGGAGTCTCTGAAAGCATCTCTGTACCTGTTGTGGCTCAGCTGCTATGGGTGGATCTAAAGGGTCCCAATAGCTAGGGGTGGTACTGGATCTAGGTAGAGGCCCTTAAAGGAACAGGGCCTGAAGTTAACTCTGTGATGCCAGTTCTTTTACACAGGTGGAGCGTCAGGAAGGAAAACCAGGGACAAAATATAGGGGAAAAGGACAGAGAAATAGGATCCTGGAAAGAATGTTTTCCACATTCAGGGAACTGTCCCTTCCCTGTCCATGAACTGTTTAAAATTACTAGTATGTATAATTTGTAAATAAGTCAATGTAAAGGAAGAGGAGATTGCCTAAGAAATTAATAGTAATAAAAAAAAGTTAGAAAAGTAATATAGAAATATAGTCAGTGGCATCCTACATTGGCCAGAATGATGTATGTGGTCCAATGCATGTGAAGCCAGCATTTGCCATAGCAGGCAGCATCAAAACTTCATGCAGTGTTTCACCCTCCCCACTGATCTAATTTCAAAGTGTGTGTTGGGGGAATTATGGATGCACCAGAGTTAAAAGGTTATCTGGTAGAGATTTTTGAGAACAATCTGGGCATGGAAATGTCTGCTTGAAATGGTATTTCACAATGCTGCACAGAGAAGTTAAGGGAAGGAGGCAGAAAGGAAAATCAGGATGGTCAGTTATTTTATTAATGAATATGTTATTGATTGATTACCTTCAGCCCTGTTGATGCAAGAATTTGCTTTGTGCGTTATGTATTATAAACTGTGGTTTATGGTTCCTAAGTTGGTATGTTAACTAGAGATCATAAGTCATTCTCCTGCACATTCAGTAGATTATTAATAATATATTATTTCTTATAAATAAATACTGATCATTAATGTAGCTGAAACAATTGTTTACAACTACTCTTAACATTAGTATAGCTTTTTGTTAATGTTTGTTTGCTAATTTAATCTGTCTTCTAGAAAAACCATGCTTTTTCACAAAATAAAATTTATTTAATTTAATAAATTGCAATAGTTGTAGGATAGGAACTTGAAGTAAAACCTTGCATTTTCATAAACATTTTGGGAGTATTAACACTGATTGTTTCTTATTGAAGTGGCGTATCTGGGCTCACAACCAGAAACACACACATGAGACAACATTTTGTCATAGTTTGATAGATAAAACTCTTCTACTAGATATGTGCAGCATATTAGTAAATTAAATGGTTTCGGATTGAAGTGTGGTTAAATAATTATAGAAGAATTTATATGCTTTTCAGCTCATGTTCAACCTCTTCTAGTGCCCATCTTATGTACAAATAGCTTATAAACCATCTGCACTCAAAACCTATTGAGGATTCAGTTAGTGAGACATACTTACCTCTCACGAGTTTGTCTGCTCTACCAGAAGTTATTGTTGCCCTATTGAAGACCCCAGTGGTAAGCACCAGGCTCACAGGCTGAGCAGGGCAGTCAAACTAGAATCACAAGATTACGCGGGTGGGGAGGAGAGAAACTTCTGGAACTTTCCTGGCTCAGATCAGGATGAGCATTAAAGAAGAATGAAACTCCTCAGGGACACTCTCAACTGGGTTTTGAGTATCTCTAAGGATGGAGGTTTCACAATCCTTCTGGACTTCATGTTCCAGACTACTGTTTAGATAATGCTATGTAAAATACTAGTGGTGCTGAAAGAATCAGTATCATCCTACTCTCCTGCTTGTTATTCCCCATCTCTCCTGTCTCTTTTCCATGTACTGTCAAGAGTATTTTTTTCAGCTCCATGACAGATTGGATTTGGAAACGGATCTGAATTAAATTAGGAGTGACTGATATTATCCATTGTGTAACGGCATGAAGTGCTGTGCTGGCACAAAGAAATAGGGAAGAGAGGTGGGGACAGGTTTTGGAGCAGACTGCTGGGGGGGTAGGACAGCTTCTTTAAATTGATGACATCTGCTCCTGCCAGATTTGTTTGTGAAACAATTCTAATGTGAACTTGAAGTAGCATGATAATCATGATACAATGATTTTCTACTTGACAGAGAAGTTCCTTGAATTTCAGTGAGTGAGAATTGTGTCTGTGATTCTTTAGTATTCCTGATACAATGCAGCTCAGAAAGTTTTAACTTGGGTTGATTCTTGAGGTCTTCCTTTTGGCAATGCTCTGAAGTGTACAGAGAAACATGAGTTCTGGAAAACTGCATTAAATCAAGAGTACCTCTCGCAGTCATCTGTGGAAATGGAAGGCAGTTCTTTAGGTACAGTATTGTTTTGCATGTCTTTATTATCCTGAAGACACAAAAACTTAGAGCAGCTGTGCAGTGTATGATTTACTTCCAGTTAGTCCAGAATTCCTGTAGCAATGCTGTGATTGAAATACTGCGGTGTTATTCAGAGGACTTCTGTTTCGCTGTGCCAGCTTCTCTTTCCTAAGTGTGAATTTTGTTTGCTAAAATCAAAAGGTCTTGTTACCTGGATTTTCAGGCATTTTAGGAGTGTGTTTTGTTTTTTAAAAGGAATTTCTATAGAGTAAGCTAAATAAACTGTGTTCATCATTTGCATAATAAATACTAGGCAAGAATTTTCAGAAATTTGACTTCATTTTGGAGTCACTTTGGCAGATAGTACAAGATTGTAAAAATAGCTCGTAATTGTGGCAATATTACTAATAATACTTATTTAAACTGATTCATGGCTGAACTAAAGCTCTAATGAATCAAATTAGTGCCTCTCTCCCATTTTCACTGTTGTCTTTGAATCAAGTGATAGGATCAGTAAGAGAAATCAGGAAGGGATGATTGCTTTAGTCAGGACAGATCATCCCAACTGATTATGATTATTGTACAAAACACACTGAAATTTTTTGATAGGTTTTTTTTCTTTTCAATGCTACATTGCAAAATTTATGCTTCTGCTGTACAGTGTATACTCTATGAGTTTCTGATTGTTATTGTATTATAAGCTCAACTTGTGATGTATTGTGCTGTCATAGAAAGTGACTGAAGAGTCAGAGGGGATTTCTGAATTTGTTTCTTGCTGATTCATAGAATCATACAATATCCTGGATTGGAAGGTACCCACAAGGATCATCAAAGTCCAACTCCTGGCCCTCCACTGGACCATCCCCAGTAGTCACACTATGTACCTGAGAGAGTTGTCCAAGTGCTTGAACTCTGTCAGGCTGGTGCTGTGATCACTTCCTTGAGGAGCCTGTTCCAGTGCCCAGCCACCCTCTGGGCAAGAACCTTTTCCTGATACCCAACCTAAACCTCCTGACTCATCTTCATGCTGTTTCCTCGAGTACTGTCACTGGTCACAAACTTGAAGAGCTCAATGTCTGCCCCTCCACTTGCCCTCCTGAGGATGTTGTGGACGGTGATAAGGTCTCTTCCTCCCAGTCTCCTCGTCTCCATGCTGAACAGACCAAGTGTCTTCAGTCTCTTCTCATATGGGTTCCCCTCTAGACCCTCCATCATCTTTATTACCCTCCTTTGGATGCTCTCTAATAGCTTAATGTCTTTCTTACATTGTGGCACTCAACACTGCCCCCAGCACTCGAGGTGAGGCCGCCCCAGTGCTGAGCAGAGCAGGACAATCCCCTCCCTTGCCCAGCTGGTGATGCTGTGCCTGATGCACCCCAGGGCAGGGTTGGCCCTCCTGGCTGCCACAGCACACTGCTAACTCAGACGAGACTCCGTATTTTGGTCAAAATGGTTTATCTGGGTTTTGTCTACAAAATAAATTATTACACTGACTAAAAATTCTAACTTGCACTGTAGAGATTGTATGTGTCTATCCTTAAGGATATCAACACAGTTTGGCCACATTGTCTGAAGTGCATTTCTAAGCCTGAAAGAGATGTTAAATAACAGCAGCTGATGTAGAAGATGTAAAATTCAACAGCAGCTGCTGCTTCCTTTACTCATTTTTGGATGGATAAGAAGAGTCTTTTTAATCTAATGGTGTATTTGGATTTGTTCCTAGTTCCACTTTCACCAGAATCAGGAATTTATATTTCCCCCCACTGTCTGAGCAGCCTTCAGATTTCTGTGTGAGCTTTGTTAAGTATGGTACTCTTGCATATCAGATGTGTTCTAAGACTTTTGCAAGTCTAACTCTTTAGCTATCTCTTCCCTCTTGCCATAAGATATGGCAACTATTAAGGAGTAGTTAATTTGAAATGTCATTCTTAGAGAAAAAGTCTGTATGGAGCCACAGAAGAGATTCTAGTCCAGCTTTTTCATCTAATTTGGTTTTGCCACTTTTCTGTTCTCCTAGCCTTTAAACAGATTGTTCTTCCATACTGCAGGCAATCCATTCAGTATCTCCATCTTTTTCATTCTCATTGTATAAGCCAGGCTTTTTTCTGTCTCTTGGAAAGGGCATTCCTCTTGTGGTTCATCCATAGTTGCCTAGGTTCATGAGAGCAAATGGGGTATTCATGAGTGAATGAGTTAGAACTGGCCTTCTGCACTGTCTGTAAATCCTTAAATCCTGGATCCCTGTAGGGCAGATGAGTGGACACTTACCTGCATCTCAGCTAATTAATGCAAGGCCTTAATCTTGTCTAAACAGCTGCAACCATTATTCAGGCTCCCACCACAGAAAAACTGAGCTGCTATGCCTTTTGCCAGGTTCACCTCTGAGGACTTTCTTCTCCTTTAAGATGTTTGATGCTTCTCAGACAGTGGGTCCTATCCTTTTACAGGTAATTTTGCATCTTTGTACTTACACTCAGAGAAAACACTACATGCATTTAAGCTAAAAACTAGGTGGGTGGTAATGCAGCTAGCTCTGCTTTGAGTGTTATAAAGTGTTAAGTGGAATTGAGGTACCATCCTCAAATATTCTATTATGTAGATTCAGTACAATTTTGTCAAGGGAAATAACCATAAAAAACTAAAATAATCTTGCTTTCTTTTCAGATTTTATTATGTAAAGAAGCAAATTTCAGATTTAAATCCCTCTCTAGAGACAAAATAGAAAATTCAAACTTTCAAATGAACTTGCAAGTTAGAGATGAAAACCCAACAATAAAAGATAAAAAACATGTAATTTTCTTGATTATGTGAAATATTAGCAGCCAATTTGTTTATAAATCCATGAATCAAGAAGTGGTATTGAGAGGTTTATGAGTTTGTCTCATAAGACTCTGTCAGTGTCTGTGCTGCTCTCTATATCGGAGTACTGTGAGAGGGTACTGAGAAAGATTTCACAAGACTGGTCACTCTAGAAAACTGTAATCCTGGGTGTGTGTGTTTGTTTTGCTGTAGAAACTTCTTTTTCTGACATTTATATTCTCTGGAAGTCGTTATTGCTAGAATATCATGAAAAGTATTAAAAACAATTAGAACTCCAAAAGGCCAGTGTATGAGCTAATCCCTTCAACTTGTTTGATTTCAGGGCTGTAGAAATAAAGAGTAACCTCGGTTTTCTTCTTCCCATAAATTCATCATGCTTCACTTTGTCCTTGTGCTCATCCTCCCTGCCCCAGCAATCTCTCACAATTGTATTACCAGTTCATTTATTTTGCCTCAGGCCTGAGATCTATCACCAGTTTTAGTGTGCGTGCCTGTGTATGAATGATACAGCAAAATATTCTGCAGTTGTTTATAACTTGTCTCAGTATCTGAATACAGCTTATTGTGTGGCCACAGAAAAAGTTATCCTGGAACAACTGAAGGGATGAAGCTGGGGAAAGAACAGTAATGAGGACCAGCAGTAGCTGGAAGTGTTCATCAGTCTGCCTGCAATCAGGTTGTCTATTGAACCACAAATACGACATTTAGCAGATGCAGCCAACAGTTGTGTGCTCTCAGAGTGCTCTTCATGCTGTATTTTCAGCTCCTGGTAGTAAGCCCTTTGCAAATCATTTACCTTCTATTATTTTAACCTGTAAAATTGCAATAATGAATTTCTCAACTGGGCATGTCTATAGCAGTGCTTTTACCAGTGGAGATACTATTGTGAAGACACAAAGAAATGCCACAGATAATAATGAGCACTAGATATATTACTGTATTTACGAGGTTTCAAGGGAGCTCCTGCAGGATGGTTGTTTATTTAATTTAATTTAATACTTTTGTCTGCTCTAGCAATTTCTACTTCTCCTTCTCTTGCCATCTTATTCTTTCTTTGCCTGTATCCTTTTGGAGGAGCCAATCAATTGCCAGATGAGAAAAAAGTGCTTTTAGTTTAGGTCATATTACTCTTCAGCTGAATCAGTTATTTGACCTCGTATTATACAGCCTAAAAACAGCTCTTACAAACAGCAAATCTGAAAGTACTACAAAACCAGATCCAGCTGCATACAGTGCTGCTGCTTCGAGAAAAGACATGCCATCAAAGTGTCTGCTGAGGTTGGTAGTCAGACCCTTTAGCTAACTTGAATCTTGATCTAACCTTAGAAAATGTGGTAAATTCTGCAACAGGAGGGAAACAGTCACCATGAGGATCTTCCCTTTCCTTACTGCTTTGTGTAGTATATTTCTTTGATAACTTCTGGTGCCCAAAACAGCCACTTAAAAACAATCTACTGAGGAGCCCTGTGCATGGTAATGTGATTGCAAAGGAGAGAAGTGGATATTAGAGAAGGAGTAAATTCTGAAAAAAATTAATCTAAAAATGTAAAATATCTTTGAGTTATAAGGAGTAAGTCCCTGTAGGATTATAATCAGGAAATTTGAGCTCCAATTTAAGTGAACACCAGGTGATCATCATGCGAAGGAAGTCAGATCATCTGCTTTCAGGCAGTGTTTAACATCTTCAGAAGCTTAAAGTCACTCAACAGAGTATATGCTGTATTGAATATACCTGCTTCAATGAATATTTAATACAAAGCTTCTGATAAATAGCTTCTCTAAAGATGCCTTATGCAAATTAAAAACCTTTATATAGTCTCTCTACCCTTAATATGCTTTTTAATAAACAATAAAGAAGATTTCTATTTCTTTTGGTGCCCTACAGTCCTTAATATTGGTATTCTGTGCAGCTGAATTTACTGAAGTGTGGATTTTGAGTGTGGGGAAACCAACCACAGAGATAAAAATATGTCATATTTTCTTTCTTTCATCAAACTCTAATTTCAGGAGTTTTTCTATTAATATCCTGAAGAGCAGAATCACATGCTAGTATGTTATAACTGGCTTCTGTGCCTGCCACTGGTGCCAAATTGATAATGGTAAGATTGCCATAGACCTGCCAGTTTATTTTTTAAATGACTGGTCTCTGAGTAGTTGTAAATAAGACTAATCAAGATAAAGGCTTTTAATAATATTTTCATCCTTCAGCAGATTAAGCAATAAATCCATACTAAACTTGATCATTATCCAGAAACATTTAATTTATGGAGCACACATGACTCAACATTGAAACTAGGCCAAATATTGCAGTAATTGCTGGATAATCCCATGTTTCTGATTTGTCAGATCTTCAGAGACTACAAATTCTTCTTGGTTATTAGATCACCATGTAATTGTCTTTTAGAAGACCGGTAATTTCCAAAGTGTTTTTGTTCTGTGCATGTCTGTGGTAGGTTGACCCTGGCTGGTCACCAGGTGCCCTCCAAAGCTGCTCTGTTACTCCCCTCCTCAGCTGGACAGGGGAGAGGAAATAGAGCAAGTCTTGAGATACAGACAAGGAGAGATCACTCACCAACTATTGTCATCAGCAAAACAGATTCAGCATGGGGAAAGTAATTTAAGTCACTGCCAATCAAATTAGAGCAGGGTAATGAGAGAAGAAACCCCAAATCTTATAACAGCTTCCTCACATTCCTCTCTTCCTGTGTTTAACTTTGGTCATGAATTACCAACCTCCTGTCCCCTCAGAGGTGCAGGGGGATGGCAAATGAGCTGCGGTCAGCTCATCACACATTGTCACTGCTTCCATCTCAGGGGAAGGACCCCTCACACTCTTCCTCTATTCCAACATGGGGTCCCTCCTATGGGACACAGTCCTCCATGAACTTCTCCAGCGTGAGTCCTTCCCATGGGCTACTGCTCTTCATGAACTGCTACAGTGTGGGTCCCTCCCACAGTGTGCACTCCTTCAGGAACTGGCTGCTCCAGTGTGGGTTCGCCACAGGGTCACAAGTTCTGCCAGCAAACCTGCTCCAGAGTGGGGTCCCACAGGGTCACTTCTTCCTTTGGGCATTCGCCAGTTCCAGACTGGGGTCCTCCAGGGGCTGCAGGTGAATATCTTCACCACCATGGACCTCTATGGGCTGCAGGGGCACAGCTGCCTCATCATGGGCTGCCCCACAGGCTGCAGGGGAATCTCTGCTCCAGTGCCTGAAGCACCTCCTGCCTCTCCTGTTGCACTGACCTTGATATCTAGAGTTGCTTCTCTCCCCTATTCTCACTCCCTTCTCCTGGCTGCAGTTGCCTGTAAAGCACAGGATTTTTTCCCTGCCTCCTTAAATATTGCAGAGGTACAACTGCTGTCACTGATGGGCTTAGCACTGGCCAGTGGTGGGTCTGTCTCCATCTGACTGGAGTTGGCTCTGCCAGACACTGGAGAAGGTTCTGGCAGCTTCTTATAGAAGCTACTTCTGTATCCCTCCTGCTACAAGAACCTTGCCATGCAAATCTGGTACAATATCCAAATATTTGCCTTGCAGTGTAATATTCAAATGCTGGACTGCTTAATTTAGGTAAATGAGGTGAACTTCTTGTATTTGTGGGTTTTTCTTCATAGCGATGTAAAGAATTCAATGTGCAGATAGATCTTCTGAAAAAAATTACTCCTGTAATTTTTAGAAGCTTTTTAACAATTGTGCATAACTCTGCATAGATATCTTTTAATATAACTTTTAAATATTATTTTTAAATTTTGATTGAAATGAATGTTCTAAAGACCTTTAGAAACAAGGAACCATATAGATGGAAGTTTGCTATAGTTACATTTGAAGAAGTTGACATACACATACTACTATTAGTATGAATGCTAAATGTCCAGCTGTAGCTGGTGAGGTGCTTTGAAAGTTAATGATTTAGGCATGGGACAGGAAAAACAGAGATCATGTCAAATATTCCAGACTTGTATGAAACTTCATCTGAGAGTCTTCAAGAACCCTCTATGTTTTGTTTGTTTATTTGTTTGGGCATTCCCATTCGTGGAAACCATGTGTACAGATTGGTTAACTGTGATAAAGTCAAGTAGATCTCAGTCACAGGCTTGTTAAAATCAAGTAATGTCCCTACTAACACTTTTTTTTTGAGAACAAAAAATAAACTTAGCAGACTGTACTGTCTTCACATTACTACTTGTGATCATTAGGTATGCTCCATTGCACCAGTAAATGGTGAATCACTGCTTACAATATTTTTCACTGTAATGCAGTTTTATAGCACATTGTGTGCTTTTGTAAAAAATGAACAGAAATTTAAATTAAGCCTATCAGATTGAATAAAATAAAGGGTTATCGCTCACCAACAGGTCAAACCAATACTCCACTTTAGCTTTGTGACATCTTATTAATTATAGATATTTTGAAACTCAAGTGCCTTCTGTAGTAAATAGCAGCATTTCTTTTGGCATTTTCTTTATTAGGGAGCCTCTGTCAAACCAGAAGTGTTATTACTATATTAGCCAAGAAGAAAAAGCTAAAAAATGTCTGTAGACAGTCACTTTCCCTGTCAAATCCCCTTTATTTAAGGAGTTTCTCAGGCTCCAGACAAGGGGCAGTGATGGCTGCTCAAGAGTTCTTGTACCCTTTCTTTCTCTCCATATCGAATAGGTTCTGTAAAAAAGAGATGAATGTTTCCGAACATCTTTATCTGAAGAGCCTTTACAAGTCAGATGAACTTAGTTTGCCAGTACAATACGCAGAACTAATAAGTGGCAACTCTTCTGTCATCAGATGAAACCATTATTGGTTTTGTACACAGCCATACAGGTGAACTTTGGTGCAAAAATTTTCTGTCTTTCAACAGATCACAGTAAAAAAATCTGGTGGTGGAACATTCTATTTTAGAATATATATGCTTCTTCACAGGCAACAAGTAATCTGCCATCCAGGAAGCTGCAAGAGACAATTCTAGATATAAATTCCTTGACTTGCTTCTGAGTTAAGTTCAATACTGGAGCATGTGAATTGCATTGTGTAAAAGTCCTTAGCATTACCTGGAGAATGTATCTCCAAAGACACCTTTTTTTTAAAAACTGGTTCCAACCAAAGTATGTGATGAACTCAGTAACAACACTGGCAGCACACTTGTCTTTTTAGATACTAAGCAGAGAAAGGCAACCATACTGACTTCAGAATACTTACGCAAGTGAATATTTTGCTTTACATCAGTATCTTTGTTAACACTGTAGTCAGGCACCTCTGGCAGCTTTTTTATTCCTTTCTTGTGGTTACTGCCATATCACACAGTTGCTGAAAGTACCACATTATTCTCTGTTTCTGTAAAATGCACTAAGTTGGTAAATTTTTGGGTACTTTAGACTTCTTCAGTTCAGGACAGTTAGTTGTTACTGTATATGGAATTCTAGACATGGTTTTGAGATGGGCAGAAACAGCTGAGAGTCAGACATAAAGGGAAACATACATGTGGTGTACGAGGAAAAGGATTGTTCTGTGGCATTATGAGTAGTCATGACTAAAGAAAATTTCATTTGCTAAAGCCTAAGAGGTTCTGCAGTAACAGACATAAACTACAAAAAAGTTGGGTTGAAAATTTAATCACCGTAAGTGTATGGGTGTAGCTCTATAGAGCCCAAAATTTGTCAAAAGCACTTAGTAGTACTTTTTGCTCTTTCTAAAAAGTTTTCAAAACCTACTAAAGTAATAATAATTTTTAATTTTGCTCTCTATCTCTTTTCTTTAGTCGAGGCCTCTTGCCCTGCAGAACATTTTGTGAGGCGGCAAAAGAAGGCTGTGAACCAGTCCTGGGTATGGTAAATGCTTCTTGGCCAGACTTCTTGAAGTGCTCTCAATTCCAAAACAAAACTGAGAATGACACCACTACAAGGGTATGCTTCTCACCACACCAAGAAAAAGGAAAGCAGTGTATGTTTTCATTCTTACCTGTTACACTGTGTTTATGAGTTTTCATTTACTAATGTGTTTTCTTCCCGTGTTAAAAAAGCTCTGGCTTGAAAATATTATTTCTTGTTCTGTGTTCCATCTTACTACTATGAAAAAGTCTCGTTGTCAGTTGATTATAGTTTGTAGTGCTTTAATTGCTTAGGCTGATTTTATTCAGGCTTGTGTTGATTTGAGGCCTTTTTATTTTACATCAAAAATTCTGAGGCGTTCCAAGGAAAGAAGGTTGGAGGAAAGTAATATGACTTGATGACTTTTTGTTTGCTAGCTCTGGTAAATACAGGTTTGTAATTTGAAGTAGGAACCTGATACACAGGCCAAATTTCAAGTGTAGCGCCTTTTTCCTTGCTGTAAAAATGAGCTCCAAACTGATCAAGAGGTAAACTTCTCAAAAAGGTCTTTATACACACACACTAAAGTCATAGAATCATTTTTTAATCTTGAAAAAGATATTGAAGGTTGTCCAGTCCAACTGTTAACTCAACACTGCCAAATCCACCGCTAAACCATGTCCTTGAGTGTCATGTCTATGCATCTTTTAGACACTTTGAAGGATGATGACTGCCCCACTTACCTGGGAAGCCTGTTGCAATGACTGACCAGCCTTCCCACAAAGAAGTTTTTCCTAATATCCAGTCTAAACCTCTCCTGATTCTCCTTGAGGCTGTTTCCTCCTGTCATGTTGCTTGTTACCTGGGGGAAGAGACTCATCGCCACCTTTATCCAACCTCCTTTCTGGCAGTTGCGGACAGTGATCAGGTCTCCCCTTTTTTTTCTGCAGGCTAAATAACCCCAGATCCCTCACCACTCCTCATAAGGCTTGTGCTCTGTAGACCCTTCCCCAGCTCTGTTGCCCTTCTGTAGACATGCTCCAGCCCCTCAATGTCGTTCTTGTACTGAGGGGCCCAATCTAAACACAGGATTCCAGCTGTGGCTTCACCAGTGCCACATACAGCAGAGGACAATCACTGCCTGGTCCTGCTGGCCACACTTGGTGACACAGGCCAGGATGCCATCAGCCTTCTTGGCCACCTGGGCACACTCTGGCTCATGATTAGCCAGCTGTCAACTAACATTCCTAGGTCATTTTCCACTGGGCAGATTTCCAGCCAGTCTCTAAATACAAGGTATTTCCATCTTCTCAGAGGTGCTGCTGTGTTTTCTAGATCCAAATCTAGAGGTGAGATCACACCTGACAGCAGTAAGCCTGAGTTTTTTCTCACTGACTCCACTGCTGGAGTTCCCTTGCTGCCATCTGAGACTTTGTTGTCGATAGCCATTCTGGGAGATGAAGACTGAGGCTTTACAGTCTAACTGTGGGTTCTAACTTCGTTAATGACTTCTGTGTGACAATAAACAAGAAGAAATGGTATGATGAAAACTGTTTTTCATTTTTTAAATTAAAAAACCCCAAGAATTAATTCTTCAAAACTACCTTAAAAGATCTGGGGCGTTATACATTGTTTCTTTGAATGTTAGTTAGTGGTGCAATTAAAATAGATTATGTATCCTGGGCTACCTCCTTGCATTTCCTTAGTATACATAATGATATAGCCTAAAATTATTAGACCAAGTCTTTTACCAGCTGGATTGTCTCCAGCTCTGAAGGCATATTTTTTAAGAGTCATGAAGTAAAGGAGGCTATTGACCATACCTACCTTCATCTGTGGGAACTTTTGTAATGGCTGAGGTAGGGAAAGGTCCAAAGGATTGTGTCTTATTAAAGTTGACTCTACAAATTTTTATTGTAGCGTCCTGTGGTATATTGTGCAAGTTGCTGTAGTGAAAGCCACTTTGACTAGCGTCTTCACTATATGATAGAAATATATGATATGTATGCTGAAAAAATTAGGTCTCATGGATCTCTCCAAATGGGAACAGTAAGCAAGTAATTATAAAATGTTTTTTTTTCCTCCATGCCTCGAATTCTCCATGTAAATGGGACTAAAAGTGTCCTTTTAGCTCACAGGGTTGTTGTAGTCATATGTTTGTTGTTGCCTTTGGTATCATAAGGATAAACGTTATAGAAATAAGGAGTACCATAATTTTGTCTTCATGGTAGGTTCAAATAACAAGGTAAGAAGCTGTAGCATAAATAAATACATAAAAGTGGTAATGGCTTACACATTGAAGTGTAATTAGCCATGAACAATGGGTGACTATCATATCATTAATTTAGCATGATCATAGAATAAGGTATAGTTCTGAAAAATCAACAGAATGTTAAAGACCTGGATTTCATGCCTGTGTGGTACATAAACTGAATGCAAGGTATAATATAAATATGCCTGTTAAATTGTGACAAATTATAGCTGGTCAGGGTGTTCAAAAGCACCACCAAATCTAGATAACTGAACTTAGATTAAGCCAGAAGAGATCTGTCACTTATGAAGCTTTCAAGTTTCAGAATACTCTGTGGCTAAAATAATATATTTAGTATTGCTAGAGAAGGAACTTTTAAGAATAGTGCCTGGTTAATGATTATCCCATAATCTGTGTGGCAGGATTGGTATTCATCTGGTAGTGAACTGCAGAAATTACAGGTAAGTACACAGTGGAAGCTTGCTTTTTCTCACCAGGGGAAGAGATGTACAGGTAATAGTGAGATTTGCTGCTCCTACCCGACAGACTGTGGACACACTTATTCTACTAAATGTCAGTTCTGACATCCTGTTGTATAAAACAGAAGAGTTTTTTAAAATTAAATTTTTCATTGTGCATCTTGCTTGGATATAAATGGTTTTCATGAGAATGAGAGACTATAATTGAATGGTCTTCCAGGACCTGCGAGAGAGCCTACAAGAAAGATGGAGGCAGGATATTTACAAAAACCTGTAGTGATAGGACAACGGGAATGGCTCCAAACTGAAAGAGAGTAGATTTAGATTAGATATTAGGAAGCAAATCTTTACTGTGAGGGTGGTGAGGCACTGGAACAGGTTGCCCAGAGCAGTTGTGGATGCCCCATCCCTGGAAGTGTTCATAGTCGGGTTAGATGGGGCTCTGAGCAACCTGGTCTAGTGGGAGATGTCCTTGCCCATGCAAAGGAGGTTAGACTAAGATGATATTTAAGGTCCCTTCCAACCCAAGCCCTACTACAATTCTATGATTCTATGACTGTGGAGAATATTTAGACTTTTATTTTTATTTTTGTTTAAAAGCATGGTCCTAGTGTGGTTCCTCTGTGACTGAAAAAGGTAAGAGTTTGGGCTCACTAGGCTGCTTCTCCTACAGAAATAAACTGTAGTGTTCTTGAATATTTATTTCTGCAGTTTTTATATTTGAAAGAATTTACTTCTCTGACCACAGTAGAACCAAGCAGCTAAAGCTGTTTCTCTGTTTTAATCCCTTTTCATCCAATGCTCAGCATAAACTGCCTTTCACACTCTTCTCAGGGTTCTGTTCCTGGAAATTTCAAGAGCATGCCCTTGGCTCATAACTGCTTATTTCTCTACTCTGTGGTTTCTTTTGGGGTTTGGTGCCTCCAGATTACATGCAGTGAATCCTTCCCTGCCCACATATGCCTTGCATATAATTTGTTTTGTGTGATGTAATTCTGTTTTGCATCTTTAGTTATATCCCATGTTTATCAAAATTAAGGTCTGACTGATGTACCTGTTTGCTCCACAGATTCTTGTACAGTGTCACCCAGTCACCCAATCCCAAACAAAACTTTCTCTTGAATTCTCTTATTTATTTTTCTCTGATTGTGGCTAAAAACTCCATATCCTACACATTTTCTGAATTGAAGATTATCATTCCTCTAAAAAATCCTTCAGTGTCATGTTTTCAAATCCCCGTTAGAGAAAATACGCTTGAGTCATGTTCTAGTTAGAATCCAGAGCAATTTTCCTGGGAACAATAAACAGTTTTCCTAAAAAAATTTTCTAGTGGATACATACAGGTTCATGTGTCATAGCTAACATTTATCTCTTTGTCTAAAAGTTATCTCCACAAACATTGGAAATTGAGTGTACGATACCGCTGTGGGGAATCTATTATGATGTGCATCCCTGATGTGAACACAGATGTACTGATGGTACTGGAAAATCCAAGCTGTGCCATTATAGTAAAAACATCTGAATGAAAAATGACTGAGTCATTCTCTGAGTCACAGAGAAAAGATGCAGGTCTGAAGGCTGACTGTCCTTCAGATTTTCTCATCTACTGAGTGTTCAGAAGTGACAAGTGAGCACTCAGTAGGTAAGAAAATCAGCTACTCTAATAATAGTTGTAAGAATTTATGTTTTGAGATTTAAGGTAGGTGGTTGAACTGGTTTCACAGGTCTAATGAGCTGTGAAAGGCATTATGAGCAGGAGGCATTATCAGTCATTCACTCCACATGTGACCAATAATGCATTCTGGGGGAAAGAAATCACAGAAACCTTCCTGAGGGCGGTTATTCATATCCCTACTCACAGAAAAATCTCAGCTCTGCTTTTCTCTCTCTCTCTCTCAACTGACACTGTTTATTATGTTATTTGCTTTGAGGAACCAATGTAACTTTTACTGTTAAACCCGTGGTGGGAAAAACCCCAGTAGCTTGAATGCAAAGTAAAGCAATACAATAATCTGACTTAGATTAACATGGAGCTCTCAAAAGAGCCCTGAAGTTATTTTTCTGTTAATTCGAGTTGTAAAATGCTTTCAAAAGCAGCGGTGAATATGATGCTTTTACTGTTCATATAACAAAGCTATGTAAATTATGGTAAATTACAGTGTAGAATCATGAGACATTGTTCACTTTTGTACTTTTTGCTAAAGATGCATTATGAATGAATGTCTGTTTCTTTTAAAAAAGTGATGTACAAGTGGCCTGAACTGCACTTCATTACCATGAGATTTTGGGTTGGAAGAGATCTTAAAAATCATCTTATTCCAACCCCTCTGCCATAGTCAGGTACACCTTCCACTAGACCAGGTTGCTCAGAGCCCCATCCAACCCGGCTGTGAACATTTCCAGGGATGGGGCATCCCCAGCTGCTCTGGGCAACCTGTTCCAGTGCCTCACCACCCTCACAGTAAAGATTTGCTTCCTAATATCTAATCTAAATCTACTCTCTTTCAGTTTGGAGCCATTCCCGTTGTCCTATCACTACATACTCTTATTAAAAAGTTCCTTTCCATCTTTCTTGTAGGCTCCTTTCAGGTATTGGAAGGCTGCAATTAGGTCACCCCTAGCTTCATTCAAACTGCTATTAAGAGAATTGTCTTTAAGGAATAACTTTGAGTAGAGAATTCAAATACCTGACTGTAGCAGGGTTTTTTTCTATGAGCAATGTAATTATATCCAGTCTATTATATCCCGTCTATGTCTACTATCCAGTAGATAATTTTTCTGAGAAAAAGCTTTTAAAATCAGGAAGACATTATCCTTTTTTTGTGCCCTTGCATTTACTTAATGCAGTGAAAAGGAGAGATGATTTGTGTACATGTAACATTGACACTAAACAGCTGCAAAAACAGCAATAGTGGAATAATTTTTTGAGGAAAACAAAATGTTTTTCACAATTGTCATGGTGTTTCATATGAAGAAACACATGCGGTTGATTAAACTATTTCCCCCACCAAATCACTCTGATTCTGTTGATCCTGCATTATATTTTGTTGAGTTCTCTGGTTTTTATTCTCCTATTCTGCCTGTATTCCTGTTTTTTGGCTGTTGATTTTTCCAACTTGAGTTTCTTATGTGGCCTTTTTAGGCCACATCACTTGAGTGAAAGAAAAAGGTCTATTGTCTTTTTTCTCCCACAGGATTTTGCATCCTAATGAAATAGAGAAATGAACAATTACCTGGGGGTAAGGAGTTGCCAGCTTTTCTAATTCCATGACTGTGATCGTGGTATCAAAACTTTCTAGAATTGACAGCAACAAGATGCATACACTGTACTGCAGGGTACATACATGGTATAGGGAGGGAGCAGATGATGAAAATCTGAAAGTGAGAAAATACAGGGATTTGTCTGTGTTCCATTGTGCTATTATGACTATATTGGGCAAGAAAAAAACTCCATCTGTCCTATAATTATGATTCCAAAAGCTGACAAAATCAAATTCCCAGAAAAGGAGAACAGGCCAAGACTATGTGAAGGTACTTTCCCAAATACTCCTGCATTTTCCATCTGTTTGAGATTCAAGGATTTCTCTGTAATTTGTCACCTGCCATAGACTTTTATTCTATTAATGTGTCCCTTTGTTACATGGGTCTATGTTTTAGCATCCATAGTATCGTGTTCTAGAATGTTTCAGCTTGTCAATGTATTGCATGAAGAGCACTGCCTTTTGGTTGTTTTAATACTTCTTACTTCTCCCATAGCATTAGATAGTAAATGTGGTCTCCACTTTGAAAAAAAAAAAATTGGCAGCACTTTCCATGGTCATTTTCACCGTTACAGAGTGCTTTATCTGTTGCTATAGCATGAAATGGAACCAGATGTCAGTCTTGAGGATGGTAAAATAATGTTTGTTTCAGTCTGTGCTTTCTGCAGCTTTTCAGGGACCTTTCCACTTACTCTTCTGTAGATGATATTCCAGTAATCTAGCTGGAAAGTACCATAAGTGGTCTTGCCTCCTCAAAGACACTTTTGATAGTGCACCAGACACAGGTAAAATGAAACACTTTTTGCTGCCACTGTTGTTTAGTCCAGGATTTTGGAAGCTATTCCAAATTTTAAACCTTTCTGGGTAAAGACTAAAACACGCAAGTATCTCTGTTAGCAAGGATTGCTTCCATTTTATTTGGGATCATTTTGCATAACATTTTTTAGTTCTTCAGGAATTTGGGTGTGTGTATATTTGCATGATTTCAGTAATAAATGTGTAAATTACATACAGAGGTATCAGCAATTAATATTTCCCAGCATATTTCTTTAGAATGGCATCTTTGCCATTTGTAATAATTTTTAGTGGAATGGTCTTTATTTTTCCCATTTCAGACATCTATTTGAGGCATTATTTCTTCTGCTGCTGCTGCTTTGTTTCAAACAGCCTGAGTGTTTCTGAGTATGCAGCCTGTGTTCAGTAAAGTCTTATAAATGGTTGCATGCCTAAATCCACTCAGTTCCAGATCAAATACCCAAATTTAAATTCAACAAAAGTGCTTGTTTTACAGCATTAGAAACAGCTTTTATAATTTCCTTATAATTTCATTAAAATCTTAAATTCATTAAAATTCCATCATGCCTTTGGAGGTATGATGGATTGGTCAGCCTGAAAACTTCTTGCACCAAACATATCCAGTCATTACCTATTAGGAGACTGCAAGAGGTGAAATTAAAATTTCTAAAGATTCCTTCTGGTTGTTGCTGGATGCTAAAACTGAGATAAAGAAAACTAATTTCACTTTTCCTCTTGTTTTTTTGTATAACATACATGATAAACAGGAAAATGCTCACTTCAGGTGTGCAGAAATGGAGAAGCGGTTGGGGGCAGGAGCAGAACAAGACAGAAATGTATTAAGGAGGCAGAGTCAGGATGACCAACAAGTGCTTCAACACACTTTTGTTCACAGCCCAGAAATTATTATGGGGCCCTGGAATCTTTTCTCTTTGATCAGTAAGAAAAGTTATCAGATATTCCTGCTGTTAACTTTCATTCTCCCAGAACAAATTAGCATATTAACACAAAAGATAGAAGTCCATTACTCTTGCTATCTTAGTGCCAGTGAAGCTCTTTACTGATGGAGATCTCCATCAAAGCAAATCAAGATGGTTCCTTTTGAACTATTTATGCTCTTTTCCTTTTTTATACACGAAGGAAATTGTGTAAAAGCCAAGTTATAAGAATGTAAGTTTACCAATCAGTTAAAGTTGCCCTTCCCACCTCTAAGAGCCTTTCTTGTATGATGAATTGCAACATTTTGATTATGCTATCATATTGTATTTTTACCTGACATCATCATCGGCAGGATAAACACTGTTGTCCAGGGAACTAGTTCTTCCATACCAAGGAAGTCTGTTGTTTCTAGGGGCCCCTGTAGAGCTTAGTTACTGCAAAAATCAGAAAGTGCAGTGTACAGGGCATGGAACTGGAGAAACAAAAAGATTGGCTCATAAGAAAGTGTGACATTATCATATGAAATGAGATTCTTGCCTTGTCACTGTTGCAATGACCATGCTGAACAAGGCACTTGAAAAAAAATTTTCTCCACTGTTCTTTGAACACTTCCAGCTAACTGGGCACTTTATTTGTATAGCTGGAGTTGATTTGCATGTGAGACATTTGCAGCTACCAGTAGAGGCAGCAAGAGCTATTCTTTGTAAATAATCAGTCTTTACCCTCCAAAAAAAATATCCCATGCTGATTTTTGTGACTTAGATGTTATTGTTCATTATTTCTTATAACTTTCACTTTAGTATCTCGTTGCACATTTTTCCCGCTATAAAATGAGACTGTGAATGTTATCTAATCTCATGTTTGCCTTAAGGCTATTATATTATGCAGTTCGTAATGCCTTTCCAAAATGGGTGTAATACAAGTGAGGCTGTAACTCTTTAGTTAGAGGTTAGGAAATGTGTCCAACCACACAATGTGAGGGAACCTACTGAGGATTCCCACATCATAAGGGTGTCAAAAGGATGATGCCAGTGGCTTTGCACTACCTTGTTTCTGATGAGCAGTCACAACATTAAATGGCACAAACTAGTTGAAAATTTTTGTTTTAAAGTCTCCTAGTATTTTGGGCACCTTTCCGTAAAGTTAGAGACCTCCTTTAAAAGACATTACATAAGCAGCTTGCACTGCAATAACCATGTCCTCCACAATAACCATGTCCTCCTGCAGTAGCCATATCTTCATTACGCAATTAGGAAATTATGTTTGTATTGCAAATTCTTTTTTTTTTTTTGCTGTCCAAGTGGACAGTACACCTGGGAATGTCATAGAAAAGATTTTGAAATTATTCCTAAGGTTTTGTTACAAACAAATTTCACATAAGGAATTTGTGTTTCAATTAACTAAGTCTAAGTTTGCCCTGTTTCTTGGGGATGATAAAATAATACTGAAGCTTAGAAAAGAATGTAAGTATGTTGAAAATAAAAACTCCTGCTGACAAAATTTGAAACTAATAATGAGGGTGCTAAGAATGTGTCTGTTTGTGTGTATAGACATTGCCATGGTGTGATAGAAAAGACTGCTATTCTAGGACCACAAATAAAAATAAAAATCTAGATAAATAGTTGAATGTGCAGCCAGTGCAAGCTGGAGCTATTTGTCATTTTTGAAAAACCCTGAAAAAGCATGTGCAGTACTAAGTGGTACCTCATAGCCTCCAGTTTGCCACAGTTTAGCAAACTGTGAAGAATATCAACGGGCTATACAGTAAAGCCAGTCTTAAGCAGAAATTATTGTATTTTTTGTAGGCATATTCCACATGAGCACGTAAAGCTCCTTCCTTCGTGCTAGGGACAGATTTAACAGGTGTAATAGTCTTTTCATGACTGCCTGTTGAGGTCTTTAAAAATGGGTCATTCACCAATAGAAATTTTAAATGGCTTTGTTCTATCTCAAAAATTGAGATTTTTTTTTCTTTTGGGTTTTCCTCTTGACCTTCTTGCATTCAGTGATGTTCCTCTGAGAGCTATCCTAATGTTTTCCAAATTGGAAATATATTTCAGTCCCTGTGGGAAATATTGAATATCAGTTAACCATTTGTAAGACTCAAGCAGCACTAACTGTGTAGTGTTGATGCTAATGGTTTTTCTCCATGTTCTGTCTTTTCTGCTCTCTTACAGCACTGTGTGGAGGAAAGGAGAGTTTCTTGTGTGCCAGTGGGATCTGCATCCCAGGGAAATTACAGTGTAATGGCTACAATGACTGTGATGATTGGAGTGATGAAGTCCATTGTAGTAAGTTTCTTAGACCTTGCAGTGTTCTGCTGAAGTACTGAATCCATTCAGGGAAACCTGGAAACTGAAGCAGGCTATTGGCACAGAACAGGAGCTTTGCACAGTGTTTGCATATATTGACATTTGGACTCTGTCAGTTGCTGTGGATTCTGTTTAGCTTTGCTCACTCAGGCCACAGCATGTGCTTTTGATCTATCATATTTTATGCCTTGAAGCAGATCTTCTGCAAGGAGCTATGTGGAAATAAGAAGTATTTGTGGTTTTGTTTTGTTTTGTTTGGTTTTTTGGTTGGTTTGTTTGTTTGTTTGGGGTTTTTTTGTGGGCTTTTTTTTGGTTTCCTGGGTTTTTTTTAATGGCTCCATAGTGCACATCAGACATGAGCACTTCTGATAATCATATGAATACTGTTAGTTGTAGCTTTATCCTGGTCCTTGGCTTTGATTTTAGAGTAGATGCAAGACCATCTGATTAGAAAGTTCTCTTGGTCTCAATCCTGGATGCAATTTATTTAAATTAATCCCGTATGTGCTGCAGTAGAATGTACATATGTGATCGCTTATTTATTTATTTATTTATTTGTGGTAGTGCATATCTTTAGAGCTCCTGTGTGTTTTTCTGTGTTAACAAAACATGTTAGACTACAAACACCATTAGAAAAGCAGAGCAAATATACCGTAAGAAAAGAATGAGAAGGCAGGAAGAAAAAGAATGGAGGAAAATGTGGAAAAATTACTAAATAGGGACTACAGCAGGGCATGATGCCACAAAACAGGATTTATCATTCAGACTTTGAAAAATGTCAGACTGTGCAGTTTACAATCAACCCAAAAGATTCTTATTAGTGATTTAAGAGCCTGGGCATTCCAACACTCACAAAGCTGCTTTTAAGGAAGTTGTTGTTAGATTTTATCTGGGATACTCCAAGGAATAAATGAGGACAGCAATTTCCTCCTGGCCTCAATATGAATAAAATTAGAGCTTGCTTTTTCCTTTAATAGCCTACAATTCCTTTAATGGAGGTTGAGATAATGTCTATTATGTAAAAAGTATTGTATGTTTTTATTTTCCAATTTTTCCTGTCAGTGTTAGCTTTAGATTTAAAGCAAGCTCAAAAATTTAAAAATGCCTATGAGACTACGGATCTCAAGTACTATTAGAAATAGGAAAAGAAGCAATTAGTAGTAAAAGAACAAACATATTACGCTTTGAAAAAAACAAGCATAAATTTCATGAGCTAGGATTGCCTTTGAAAGGACACCTGTCTGTTTAATGATATAGGGTTTATATGCAGAGGATGTCTTTCATTAGGATGCTTGGTAAGAGCTGAGGAGAGGGTGTGGAAGTCAAGTAAGACTTCTCTGAATTACATAGCAGAAAGAGCAGAAATGAAAGACCTATTTTTCTGAAAGCTTGTCTGATAAAAGATGCTGTGTTTCTTGCAGTCCTTGCCCCTCGCAAGGTCATAAGTCATGTCATTGAATTATAGGATACGTTGCTCAGAGTCCCATCCAGCCCAACCTTAAATATTTCCAGGAATGGGGTGTCTACCATTTCTCTGGGTAACCTGTTCCAGTGTTTCACAATCTGCATTGTAAAACATTTATTCTTTATGTTTAGTCTAAAAGTACCTTCTTTTTAAACTATTACTCCTCATCCTATAACAACAGGCCCAGCTAAAAAGTCTGTCCCCATCTTTCTTATAAGCTTCCCTGAAGTACTGGAAGGACACACTTTCTCCAGGAGAAACAGCCCCAACTCTCTCAGCCTTTCTTCAAAGGAGAGCTGTTCCATCCCTATGATCATTTTTGTAGACTCGTCTGAACCTCTTCCAACAGCTCCATGTCTTTTCTGTGCTGTGGGACCTAGAGCTGGATGCAGCACTCCAGGTGGGCTTTCACAAGAGCAGAGCAGAGGGACAGAATCACCTTCCTCTGCCTTCTGGCCATGCTGCTTCTAATGCAGCCCAGGATACAATTGTCTTTCTGGGCTGCAAGTACACATTGCTGAGTCATGTCCAGCTGTTAATCTACCAGTTCCCTCAAGTTTTTCTTGGCAGGGCTGCTTTCAATCTGTTCGTTCCCCAGCCTGTGTTGATACCAGGGTTTGCCCTGACCCAGGTGCAGCACCTTGTACTTGATCTTGTTGGACCACAAGAGTCCCATGCACCCACTTTTTGAGCTTGTCCAGGTCCCTCTGTACGGCATCATGTCCTTCAGGTGTGTCAACCACACCACTCAACTTGACATCCACACCATCTCCCCACCTCACCTGCAACTTTGCGGAGGCTGTGCTTGATCCCTTCATCTGTGTTATTAATCAAGACATTAGATAACACTGGTCCCAGTACAGAGCCACTGGTCACTGTTGTCCTTTGGGATTCTGAGTTATTGATCCTTGGGATATGATCGTCCAACCAATTCCTTGTGCACCAAACAGTCCACCCATGAAATCCGTCTCTCTCCAGTTTAGAGAGCAGGATGTTGTGGGGGTTTGCCCAGACCCCATGGGCAGCAGGTCCTTCTGAACTCATACAGGGACAAAACCTGTCACCTTGGCTTTATTATGCTAATAAAGGGTCAAGTTGTTGAATGTAAAAGACTCAACAGGCTCCATTTGTGTTTAGTAGAGTATAGAATAGGAATTTGTATTTAATTTTATAAAAATTGGGATTTCCCCATTATTTATAAAATTTAAGTTGAGCCTTTTACAAGTGGCAGCTGCCAAGTGCCCATCTTACTTAACAGAGTAACCAACTACTCTATACAATACATTATTGCCAATATGTTGAAGAGAATGTTTATTAAGGCTGTTAGATTTTCATCAAGTGAATCTCATTTCCCTGCAAGGAAGTTTGCATTCTCTTTGTGTACCCTGTCTGTGTGGGCCTGTGAGTTGTCTACCCTAAAGGACACTGCAACAGCTTCAGAGGTATGAATGCAAAAAGGAATGGGGGTATGAATAGAAATTAAACAATAAATTTATCCAGAGGAAATAACATAGAAAAAGGCAGTTTTGTTTCATTTGAGGGAGGAGCAGTGGAAAAAGCATAGAAACTGTCAGAGTTACACACTGATCAATAGGATTAAAGGTTGCCAGAGTACTTCATGCTGTTGCATATTCAAAACAAGTGATGTTTAGAATTTACTCTCAGCTGGGTGTTGGTCTGCTTACAAGAAGCAAGAACTTAAATTTATTTTCATTTAGTGTGGGGTTTTTGTGATTCCCTGTTTTATGAATAATAACTCTTTTTGAAGCTAAATTAACTATTGAGTATGTAGCTCATGGCTCAGCCATATTATTTTACTTCATATCCTGAAGCATTTCCTTTGTAAATTCTGTTTGGACTTTCTAAGACAATATGAAACTTGAAGAAAGCATTAATATTTCTGTGGGTGAAGGAGAGAAAGTGACTCATGTTCAAGTTACAGAGTCTTTTTTCACCTAGGAGGTGAAACACTTGGTTGACATCGGAAGGGATAGAAACCCCACTGCACCTTCTGGAAGAGTTCTGCACATTTCAGGGTGCAGTATCCTTAGAAGGACACCCTGCTCTCAAAGTGGAACCACTGTGCTGTCATTAACACAGGAATCACATGCCAAGAGGAGAGAAGGAAGGCATCAAGACATCTTGGACATCAAGAAAGAGGAATAAAAGGAGAACATTTTGTGAAAGTGCAGTCAGAACTGGGGCCAAAACTTGTTTCTGGATTTTTAGGTTGTCACAGTCAGAACTAGAAGATAATTCGTGCAAGACCTTTTTATAACATCAACATTAAAAGTGAAGAAAAATAATGATAATTTCTACATGATCTATGTAGCATGATTCTGTTGTTTCATGGTTGACCATCTCAGAAGAAAGGAAACACTTTTGTTCCAGTCCCTGCTTTTTGAGCTCTCTCTCTGTGTTTTCCAGGGAAGAATTCATTTAAAATGCCCACATATGCCAGTAAGAACAGGCTCAAAGGATTTTCTTGGTTCCAGTGGCATAACTTCAGCAGGAAGGAAGGATTGTCGACCCAGCTGTTCTATATTTTGGCATTCTCCCTTGAAAAGCTTGAGGTCAAGGAAAACTCTAGAAGAAGGCAGTGAAACTGAGTTAGCCATTTCCCAGCTGTTTGCTTGAAATCAAAAATTATTACTGATGGGACCAGATACCACAAACCATAATTTCTCTTCAACCTGCTTAACCACAACAAAGATTCCACGTTTTTATTGAACCTGATATTATTCAAGTATTATGGTTATTCTCAGAGAATATCTGGCAGGCTTTACTAATGCATCCAGTCATGAAAAAAAGGTTAAACCCCCTTAAGGCTGGCAGTAAGGATTCCTTGATGATGAGGCACCAGGCCCAGTCTGAGCTCCAAACTGTGTTAAGCATAAAGCTCATTTGAAACCATTGTAAGAGCAAAGGCAGGCTCAAAAGCAGGGTCTAGGGATCTTGATTTTGCTGTTAGAATCTTCATCTCCATTTAGTAAGCCACATCAGGTACTCAGGATTTCCTTAGTACTCTGCAATGGTGAAGCCTACAACATTTCTTGAGAACTTTATGTGTATAAATTAATTAGACATTTAGGTCCCTATGTGCAAAGAGCACTCTCTTCTTATGGTTTTGATCAAAAAAACAGCTGGTAGGGAGAGAGTAAAAATTTCTAAAAATGGCTTTTGATTTTTCATATTCTTCCAGATTAATTTCTCATAAACTGATGCACACCAGTATTAATGCAGACCTGTAAGTTGTAAGGTATCCTTAGCTAATCTTGTGTGTAGTCAGCACATTCCAGCGTGCATAGTTCATATTAATGTTCCAATGCAACTTTAACATTTTACATGCTTTGTTTTGTAGACTGCAGTAATGATGTATTTCGTTGTGACACGGGAAAATGCCTCAATTATTCCTTTGTTTGTGACGGATACGATGACTGTGGAGACCTTAGTGATGAACAAAATTGTGGTAAATGAAAGCTATGTGCTTTTCTGAAGTGTTTAAGATATCAGGACTGCCTAAGCCTGATAATCTTTTTCCTTAAACTACCAAAAGCTTACTGTATTTGAACAAAGTGAAAACAGCTCACAGATTCTATATGCAATTTAAAAAGGTTTAAAGGAGAGTTATGGGTCAATCCAAATCTTGAAGGGTTTGGTATTTATAAGAAATAATGCTATTTTCAATTTGCTTTAAGCTAATTCCAAAAAATGCTTCCTTGTTACCTTGACTGGCTTTAACTGAGAGTAAAGCAAACTCTATGAGGGTACACACTGATGGTGCCAACTGTTATATAGCTGAATTGTTTTTACATAAAGAAGTCATATGTTTTGACTATAAAATTCTGTTTCTTTCAAATTCTCTTGTCAATCAACTTTGCATGTTCTGACTCACGATGCTTACCTACCTACTATATGTATCTACCTACACTTAACTTCCATAGAAGAAACAATGACGTTTTGCCATTAAAAAAGAATAATCTTAATATGTAAACATTGGGAAACTTAGCCTTCTTTTACTAACTTTTGGTCCTGTTACTACACCTGAGAAAAGTTTTCTAAGATAATTCTTTAACAGTTATATTATTTCTCACTTTTTTTCCCTTTTGCTTTTCTAAGGAATAACACAAAGAATATAAAATCTGAAAATCAAGGCACATTTTTTTCTGAGTTTTTTTAATATTTCTTCTCAAAATTAAGCACACTCTAAGACCTTTCAATATTTTCTGGTCAGTTTTGGTTATTTAATGGGGTTTTTTCATAAATAAATCTTAGTTTAAAGATAATTAAGTTTTTCTAGATGTTAATATGCCTCCTATCTTTCTTACCTTGACATAGGTTTTTTTTCAATACAATTTTTAAAATCTAAGTTTTTGTACATGCTTGGTTTTCATGGCAGATTTAGAGTACTGGACTATGTCTTTTTTCTCTGTTTATTTTGATGTAAAGTCAGCCTGCTCAACAGAATTCTCTTTTTTGTGCATTCAGGTAGAAAGAGTAAAATAACGATTGGAATAATTTCTTTGGAGATAATTCTTACAGAAAATTCCAAGTACACGCAAAAATGGTTTCTGAAGTTGAGAAACATTTTAAAAAATGTCTTAGTAAAACATAAATAAAGGAAATTATTTTCTCTGATGGTTATTGAAAATGTTGCTTAACTGAAAATCATTCCCTGAGATGGTAAGCCAGATCTTCTAATGTGCTTAACAAATCTTAGAAACTTGTTTATTTACAAATAGTCACAGCAGTGCACCTGAGAGAAGGAATGAGTGCATCACCATACAGGCAATACAATTAAGAATATATGTAACGATCCTCTGCAAAAAAACCTGCAGATACAAATTTTTTTAAATATAATTTATTAATGCAAAATGGCTCATTAATAAGATGATTAAATAAGCATAGAACAATGATCAGTAATATAAAATATACCAATGGTAACTTAGCATCCTTTTTTTCCCTTCAAATTTGCATTTTGTCTAGATTGTAATCCAGTGACACATCACCAGTGTGGAGAGGGGAGATGTATAACAGCTGATTGGGTATGTGATGGTGACCATGACTGTATAGACAAATCAGATGAGCTCAATTGCTGTAAGTTCCCTTAATCTCTAATTTTTTTTCCTTCTTTGAAAACAAAACAAGATAACTAGTGTACTCACTTGCAAGGCAAAACTATTATTTTATTTCAGAAGTTCACACTTGACAAATGTCCATTTTCAGTAGACAGCAGAAGTAAAGCATTGCTTTGTGTTAGAGCTTCTTGTTAATTACAGAATTAGCTTTTTGTTAATTGTTACTATATGAGTAAAAATTATGTGCATTTTTTTCCCTTGGGGAAGCTAAGACTTCATCTCAGCCTGTTGCTAATACCTGACATTTATTATTTCAGTCTCTGTAGTTAAAGATCAGCACAGCTGTAGCTATTGAAAAATTAGCCAACACATAATGGAAAATGTCTTGTGATCTCCAGTGCTAAGTAGCGTTATCAGCTCCATTCAGTATGATGTTCAAATATAATGCAGAGCTTCACTAAGCTGCATTGATCAGAATATTGTCTTTTTAATTTTTTTTTTCTCTCTAGCATGTCACAGTCAGGGCCTGGTGGAGTGCAGAAATGGGCAGTGCATTCCCAGTGCATTCCAGTGTGATGGAGACAATGATTGTAAAGATGGAAGTGATGAAGAAAACTGCAGTGAAAGTAAGGATATGCCTCATTTTACTCTTCTTACTAAACCTACCATTGACTGCTATGTTCCACAGTGCCTTTAGCTAAAGCTGTCTGGCCAATGACTTTCTTTACTATTTAAATAACACTTCCTAAGGCCACTTAGGGCGTGTGCTTTCACATAGTCATTTGTAAGCAGACTTCTTTTAATACTTAAAAAAGATTAAGAAGTTATATAGGACAGTATTTAGTTATCTGATGATCAGCTGTACTTGAAATACATTGGAGCAATGAGAATCTACTGTTACAGGAACTGCTGTCATCCGGGGAGGAATTTTCTCATTAAAATCCTGTTTTTTATCAGAACATAGGAATCAAAGAAAAAATGTTTTCATAAGTAAACTAATGATTTAGTGTGACTAAGGGAAAATATACGAGAATGTAAGTTTTCAGAGCTACTTGATAGCTGTCTTATTATGGACTCCATGAGAAAAGAGGAAACTAAGTAGTGTCTTGAGCCCAGGACATGGTTTCCCAAAGACACTCAGAAAGCAATGTTGTCATGTTACGATGATTTCAAAATTTGTAAGTATTTTTCACATGTAATTTTCTTATTTCTGGTAAGGTATAGGTTCAGATTGCAGCCTTTCCTTCAATCTAAGAATTATTAATGTCTTTTTTAAATGAATCTTATTTTAAAGAAATTAAAATAATTAACCTTATGCAGAAAGCTAGTGCTGGCAAATGTAGTGGTAATAGGACAGGATATTTAATAGTTATTAGAGTAGAAAAGACCTGTAATCATAAAATAGATACACAGTGTGATTATGTAAGCCTCATTTCTTTAGGAAACCAGTCTAAAAGAAATCCCTTCATAAGCATGTTATTCAGTCCCTTCTTTTCACAGAAAGTTCTTGGGATCTTCCTACTCCAGTTTAAATACCTTCATTCCAAAAAATACCTGAAAAGCTGAAACACAGAAATTATCATTATTTATTTTCACTTTTAATGTTGACATTATAAAATGCGTGAAATATCTTCTAGTTCTGACTATGACAATCTAAAAACCCAGAAACAAGTTTTTGTCCTCAGTTCTGACTGCAGTTTCACAAAATGTTCACCTTTTATTCCTCTTTCTTGATGTCCAATCTCAGTCTTTTTGTTTATCCTCCATTTCTCTTGCATGATGTGGGCTAGAAGTCAATGATGTATTTTGTTTTCACTGCCTCTTTTTTCCCTTTTGGTGTTGAAGCAATGGTTAAAAATCTTTTTTTGATATGATGAATAGGTCTAGGTTAAAATATTCAAGCAGTAGTATGGGGTGATAATTATGTGTTCAGTGATCTCACTACATGATAAAAGTTCTTTCTGCTTGGCATTAAACTGCAGAACTTTTAAATACAAACATTTTTCTAGTTTTTATTATTAATTCTTCAATGTGCAAAAGTTCTATACAGTATTTTGCAGTATTGTGTAGAGCAAAATTCTTTCTTTAGGCAACCATATCCCATTCATCTTAATTTGCACAGGAATATGCTGGCAGAATTTAGGTTTCAGTCATCTTTAGTTCCTTGCAAAGTCCATGTAAAAGCAAGGCAAAATTCTCGTTTGTAACCTACTATTGTATTTCTTATATATTTTGTGGTTTCCAGCAACTGCAAAAAATAGTAGGACATTCATGTATTACGAGTTTTCTGCTCTACAAATCAAATAAAAAATATTTTGATATGTCTGTCAGAGTCAGTGAAGTTAAGGCTAATGCAGTCTGGAGTATTGGTTTTGTTACCAACGTAGTAAATATGTAAAATCAGCATAGAAATTTGAGGTCAATGCATAGTGACTTTCCCTAGCCTATAAAAGGATACAGGGAATCTTGTGTCCTAGTACAAGTTTATACATTCAGAGATTACAAATGACTGTTGCTTCATCTCTATCTGGATGAGAAAAGTGGTCTCCTTCACTACATACTTTAAGGAAATTAAAGGCATACCATCTATCTATGAGGAATGCTTCCATTCATTTTGTGACAATAGAAATCTAATATAAATGTACTCATGACTATGAGTACTAAGAGTTTCTGTGGCCTCTTCAAAAGACAGGGTGTTTGTAGAAATTCAGCATTATTTGTGCTAGGATCAGAAGATTCTACATTGTAGCACGGGGATTTTTAAAGGATAGGAAGGAATTGGAGCAAACTTTAAAAATAATTTTAGTGTAAATATTTGGGATAGCTTTAGAAGTCAGAAGGCTTTTCCTGCCTTTCAGATTCCATTTTGCAATCAGATGCAGCTGTAAAATAAGATGGTCAATTGCTATAGCAAAGAAATTACCTCTATTGCTTCAATATGTAACATCCAGGAATGGAAGTAAATGCATATAATTATGATAGATACGACTAAATGATCAGTTCCCTTAGACAAGATTGTTGTCAAGGTTATTAAAACTAGATCTTTCTACAGCACCTTCTGTATGTCCAATGGAAGGATAAATGATTAATGTTCATGTCCAGTAGTGCAATACAAACACTAAGCAATCAGGGAAATTAAAAAAAATTATATAATATATATATTATAATATAACATAATATAATCATAAAAGCAAAATAAAATTTTAAAAATTTAAACAGGATAAGATGATAAACATTATCTATTTAGTCTCTCCTTACAGAATAGTAAACTAAATGACTGATTTTGTACATGGAAGAGAGAATTTAATGGTTTGGAAAGGCACTGTCACAACTATGAGAGACAGTAGTCCAGGGATTTTTTCAGATAAATTGACTACCCAAGTAGTACACAAACTTTTGATGAAGTGCTGTTTTTATTTCTTCTGAAGTCCATCATTAGGAGCATCATAGCATTTTTGGATTTCTTTCTGTCGTCGTTTGTTTTTTAAGCTGTCAAAGGAGGAAATTATGTTTCATCTCTGACCTTTCTTTGGGATGTCTTTTATTGTCAACCAAAGCAGTCATAAAACAAGAAGCAGATCAACTGAATGGCATTGAAGAATAATTCCCAGACAGCGCTCTCTTTCATCTAGGACCTATTGTTCTTTTTGAAATGTGATTTGCATGACTTTTCATATTCTGCATGGTAAATGTCTTTCAGAGATCCATGCCTCTCATTCAGAAACTGGGATACAATTTTTTATATTGAACAGAGGGGTAAGAAAAGTGAGAACTGAAGTGTAGCACACTTTTCTTCCTTACTCACCTTGAAGTGCTGTTGGGTACTTATTGAAATATGTAAAGGAAATACTTAATTTTTACATAAACACTGTACTTTCTCATGACACTTCAGTCATTTTTATTAGTCTGGTAGATAATTTGAAAAGTACATTTTTATTTCCTTCAGATCAAACCCTCTGTCAGGAGGGAGACCAGAGGTGCTCTTCCTGCCCCGATCCCTGTGGAGCTTCTCCCTGTGAGATGAGAAACAGCCAGGCAAACTGCAGTAAGTAGGTCACATGCTTCATACTGTTACTCTTTTAGGATGTTTTAGATTTAGGGTGAGGATGCAGGGTAGAACAGTAAGTAATACTTTAATCTTCTAGCTAATGTATGTGTCTAATGATTAAGCTTTGAAAAAGGCAATGTTGAAACAAACGTGTCATCAAAGCTCTTGATTATTGATGTACCAGGATTTACAATATAGGACATTGAGGTATTTTAATTTTCTCTTCTGTGAATTTTTATATTTTCTGCATGGGTGTTTACCATTGCACTTTCTCTTAGCATTTAATGATGTTCGGTGCCTGTGTGAAATAAACAGCATAGTGTAAGTGTAAAGCAGAAGATGTGGATTTATTTTCAAAATATAAAAACCCCCATGTTATTGTACTTAGCAGTCTGGAGAACTTTTAGACCTTTATGAAGGAATAATTTTGGTATTCAAACTGGAAAAACTAATAATACTTCTGCCCAATACATATTGTCAAGGATCAGAGTCTCCAGCTCAGTGTATCCTCCTATCTGTGTGCTGTTCTATACCACTCCATGCAAAGTTCCTGCACTAACTGTGCACTTGCTTCTGAATAGCTGTTTTTCTCAATTGTGCAACGCAGCAATGTGAACAGGTAATGAAGAGAAATGTATTTGTCTATGTTTTGAAAGTGGGGAAGAACTGTATTAAAAATAATTCAAAATTAATTAAAACTTAGTGTTGTGTTAATACAGTCACATCAATTCAGGTCACCTTGACAGACGGACAAACTTGACTTCACTTGCAGGTTATTTTTACACAATTCATGTGTAATTGCTGTGTGCTGCAATTATCTCTGCAAGGTATGCTTTGATACTATATCATAGCTTGTATGGATAATGTCACCCATTTAGAATAGAATGGACACGGGAAGGTCAACTAGTCCAAAGTCCATGTTCTCTCTAGAGTTGTGACTATCACCGTCAGTTGTTTGAAACAGACACCGCTCATGCTGTGGCCTTTAGATGCTGCTAAAGTAAAGCTATAACATACTTTACAAAGCATAAATGCTTTACATGTGCTTCTATCAATGCTTTGCCTAAGTTTTTGTAAAGGAATAATCTTATGTACCTTGTTTAGCACTAGAAGGAAGTTAGGTAACACCTTTGGTCAACAAGCCCAAACTCCTGATCAAATCAGTGCCAATTAAGTTATGCTGCCCATGATCTTGTGCAGCTGAGCAGCTCTATCCTTAAGGTCAGAGATTTCACAATCTTTCTGAGAGATCTGTTTTACTGTTAGAGCACTTCCATTCTAAAAATCTATTTTACATAAAAATAATTGGAATTCTCTCATGCCTTTTGCCTCTCATCCTATCCCTGCACACTTTAAAGGGTCTGGTTCCATCTGATTTATACCTTCCCATTAACTGCTAAGAGCAATAGGATCTCCCATTAAAGATGATCTTTAAGGCTCCTTCCAACCCAAACCAGTCTATGATTTTATGATTTTTGACATGTAATATTCGAATTGTAAAGCAATGTTCCTATGCCATGTTATGAGAAACCCAAGAGCTTTTTAGTGAAGATATTTCCTCAATATATAATGGGCAACTGTCAGAAGTTCTTAGCAGGGATAACGTGTAGTCTGAACTAGTCTTCTGTACCATCAAACTTTGTCCTTTCCTAGTCCAGTGAAGATTTAATTGTTTATACACAATGGAACAGCAAGATAGTTTGGGAGAGATTTTTTTCTTGCATAACATATTATTGTCTTTTTTCATATTATTTTCATTCTTCATATTTTGACCAGAGTTATTTTGTCTTTGGTAAAACATGAGAATTCTCATGAAAAATTTCAGTTTTGACAAAGCAGTACTTACTAGCCCAGATACTATCTGGTTGAAAAATTCCAAAGCATAGGCCACATTTCCCAATATTGAATAGGATGGATGTTTTCCAATGTGATAATATCAGGTCAGTTTAGGCTGGCATTATAATGTATTTACAACATATTTAGGATAACAAAATGGGTATCTCAAGGAGGAGTGTAAAGAAGACAGGGCTCAGTCGGCAGGATCAGAGGCAATTGGCACAAAGTGAAACACAGGAGCATAATGAAGCTCTGACAATAAGCAGTTTTTTGCTGCAAGTGTGACTGGACACAGATTGTCCAGAGTGGTTGTAGAGACTTTGGATAGAGTAAGTTAATAATAAACACAGGAAGGTATTAAATCCAGGCATAGTCCATGTAGTAATGTCTTGGTTTATGGTTTTTTTTTTTTTTTTAATTGGTGGTTTTTGTTTTTTTTTTAGTTGGCTTGGGGTTTTTTTGGTTGGTTGGTTTTATTTTTTTTGGTTGTTTTTTTGTTCGTGGTTCTTTTAATATTTATTTTGTTTATTTTAGTTCTTTTCTTTTTTAATTCAGGATAAAAGATACAATGAATTTTATTCCTTGTTCCCCCTTCATTAGGTTGTACTCACATGTATTATAGGTAGGGAGTAGCAGGACCTGTTAAGCTGTAGGACAGACTCAGAAGGGAAGACTAACATTTGGGTTACTTAAAATGAGTCAGATGTTTCCCTGGAGCATATGTTCTATTTATTACTCTCTAGATTTTCAGGAATTGCGTGTGAGAGTCAATGTTATTATTTTCAAACCTACAGTGACACATCTGCACATAATATAATAAAAATTTTCTAAACACAATGTGAATATTATAATCATATTGAAAACATATAAAGAGCTATCCTCCAGTGGCATTTCAGTGGATTAGATTCCAGAATTCACTTAAACCCCTATAAATATGAAGCATAATAAAGGAGAATGGTAAAAGTGCATTTCAACCCATTAATCTTGAATAATGTTACGTTATACAAACACGTAGAATATTGCATGTACTTTTGTGTTCATCCCGAAATATTGATGAATGTGTAAAGTTCTGTACACATTGAAGAAAGATGTTCACTGGCCAAAAATCAAAAGATGAGCTCAAATTGATCTGGGCATCTCAGGCGAAAGTGTGGAAGGACAAAGGGTGGTGAAGGAAAGGAAACAACAGCAGCAATGTGAGGAGAATTGTTGAAGTCACTGAACCTCATAATACCCCAGAGATATGACTGAGTGGTTTGAGACAACAGAAATAATTCAGTATTGGTAGGGTGCCAGGTTTTAGCAGCGAGGAAAAGCTGGATGTAAAATGAGCTTTATGATCATCAGATTAGGGGTAAATAGTAAAAAAAGTTATAACACCAGATGCCAGACCAAGAAAGAGTGCCCAGTTCTGCTGATCAGCAGACTAATGGTCTGTTGGATCTTCTTTCAGCTTCTCTCAAAGATACAGTTATGCGATGATACAGTTGTCACACTGTACTAGCAACTCTTGCTCAATGCTTGTGCAATACATAACCTAATTGTCCCCATTCCTCCTTCAGATCTTGGTAAGCAAGGAGAAAGCTTTAAAAGCAAATCCTGGCCTCTGTTTTCTATACAGAGAAATCGTGCAGTCTCTGTAACTAGAGAATTTTTACAACCTGACTGTCTAAAGCCTTGAGAAGGCTGATCAGGCCTCAGAGCTGACCTGCTTTGATCAGGGCATTGGAGCAGAGACCTCCTGAGATCCTTTCCAACCCGAAGTATCTGATGATTTCTGTCTTCGTGATTTTGGTAATTGCCCTGTCAGAGTGAGTGTGTCATGGTAGCATAGTAAGTACACCAGTGGGAAGTGTGTTGCTATAGAGTACACACTCTACTGGTTTAAGGGTGGTTTTTTGTACCATCTTAAAGTCAAAATGTTGCTCAGAAAGTTAATGAATATTAATAAGGAAATAAAAGTATCTTAATGGGTTATGAGGCAGGCAGAATTCAAACCCACTGTTACTGGAATGAATAGGCTTATAAGGGATCCCTAGCTCTGGAACTTGTAGTTTCTCAAGCCTGAAGGGATATCCCCTGACTGATAAATTTGTTAAAGAAGTATGGAATTATTTCTTCTGTACCTAATTTAATCTCACACCATTTGTGGTTCTGCTTGTTTTCTCTCTGTGAAAGGTCAGTGTGAACCAATTACTCTGGAACTTTGTATGAACTTGCCTTACAACTATACTTACTACCCAAACTACCTGGGCCACAGGACACAGAAAGAAGCTTCTATCAGCTGGGAGTCTTCCCTTTTCCCAGCTTTGGTTCAAACCAACTGCTACAAGTACCTGATGTTTTTTGCCTGTACAATTTTAGTACCAAAATGTGACCCCCATACAAATCAGCGGATCCCACCTTGCAGGTACTATACTAAACCATGTTTCATTTAAGTCTTGACTGTCTGTCATAGTGGTTTTTCCCAATTTTATCCTTTCATTGAAAATGCCAAAAATTTTTGGAATTCCGTAGGAAAAGGCTACTGCTGACCAGCATGGCCAGGTCCCTCTTTGCAGGGCTGCTCTCCAATTTGGGCCTGGTGCTGCTCCATCCTAGGTGCAGGATCAGGCATTTGTTCTTGTTAAATTTCATATGCTTGATGATTGCCCAAATGTGAAGTCCTCTCATCCCTTGAGAGTCGGCACCATCTCTCGGTTTTGTATCATCAGCACACTTGCTAATGATGCACTAAACTGCTGCATCCAGACCATTGATAAATGCACTGAACAGGACAGGCCCTGTAAGTGAACCCAGAGGAGCAGTGCAGGTGACTAGTCACCAGCCAGATGTAGCCCTGTTTGCCAGGAACCTTCAGCCAGTTTTTCACACAGTGCACTGTGAACCTGCTCATGCCACTGTTGAGCAAGGTGACAAGAAAGGGGCAGTGAGCTGTATGAAGTATTTTCCATTTCTGTGTGTTTGATTAGAATTGTGCCACTATAAATGGTGTTTAAACATGGAATCGCTTAATTTAATTTGGAACATCAGCATTTTGTAATAGTTCCTTGCATTAGTACATTACTTAATGCAAAGCCCTATCCAAATGCTCAACAAACCCTGAGATTTTAATGAATGTTTACCTTTCTAAATCAGGAGTGTCACATCATTCAGAATTGCAGGCTAACTTAGGTTTTCTGCTTGCCAGAGTAACTATTCCACCATCCTCATTGAGTTACGTCACTGTGCTTTTTAAAGTTATGCCAGTATTTGTTTGATAGAGTCTATGTTCTGTAGATCTCATGGCTTTGTTAGCAGCAGCTGTTGTAGGTGAGGACATCTAATAAACTTGGCCAAGAGGCAGAGCTTTTTGACCTACTGGCTGCTAGAGCCCTCTCATTCTGTATTTCTGCCTCTTTTGTTAGGCCTACCTTGACAGTATTGATCAAGTAACATCTGTTTGAAAGAAAAGTGCAGCAAAAATTGCAGTACACATCCTAAAATTTCTTATACATGATACTGTTGGCAAGTAGATTGTCTAGTGATGTGATTCTCAGTGCAAGATAAGAATGAACCACAAGGAAGTGTATGAATATATTTATAAATTTGTAGGATTCAAAGATCTTCTTTTATGATAGTTTTTAGGTTTCACTCTTAGGTTAGGTCACAGATAAAGAGTGTTTTTATCAGGAAGGGACACCTTTGAAGGTCCCACTAGATCTGTAGTATCTTCTTAATAACATTTTAGGAAGAATTTCAGCTACTCATATAATGTAAAAATCTATGAATGTTTTAGAAATGAAAACAAAAATAACCTCGTACCAATAAAATTTAAATAAATTTGATATTTCAGTATAAATGTTTACAATTTGAAGCTCTGAGAAGATAAAATGTTACATTGCCAGCACAGGAATTATATTCTGAGAATCTGCTGCTGACTTTCAAAATAACTGCCCTCTTGTTCAAATATATCAGTGATTAGTTGAGCTTAACAGAATATTTGTATTTTTTAACCTGTCTTTTCCTGTAAATATGAAACTGAACTCAGCTAATGCAGTTTTTCAGTGTTATGCTTTTTATGTCAAAGTGTACTTTCCTACCATGAATTTCTGGGATCCCAGACATTAATGTTATAATTCTGGATCTATTATAATATAAACTTTCAGAGATGCATTAGATTTTTTTAATACAGGCACATGGACCTGTTTTCTCATTCTAGGTGGTGTAACTAAATTATTTTCATTCTATTCCCCCTGTATAAAACAGCTGTCCCTGCTTTGCAAGGCTTTTTGTTGTCTTTATGTTAGTTTGTCTGACATGCTTTGTTTTTTAGTGGTAACAGTCTTCATAAAGATTTATTCAAAGTAAAGCACACGAGTAAGAGATTTTCTGGAAAGAACTGAATTTACTGTTATTTATAACGTTCACTGATCTATCAAATAGGTTTTCAATTTCTGAACATTATTCTTCATCTCTGATAAGGTGTTGATAATACTAGTCCAGGCCTACTTTGAAGTAGATAAATAGATTCTAATTCTTTCACCACAGACAGACAACTAAATGGCCTTTAATACCTTGGACAAGGTCAGCTTTGACCAAAGATCTGAGTGTGCAGAGAACACAGGACAGAAGTGGCTTAGATGTCTCTGCTATGTTATCATACTTTTTGTTGTGGATTTTGTTTTTTGTCATTGGAAAATAAAAATTCTGGCATTCAGAAATCTGAGGTTATGAAGTGGTGTCAGTCAACCTTTTTGATATTGAGGAAAATCTAAAAGGAAAGACAGTCTATAACATGTTTGACTGACATCAATGCATTCTGTCCGGTTGTTCAACTCAGTGATGAATTGTTTGGTGTGGAAAAACTTTGACTCTTCATCTAGTTCCTCAAAACAGATTTAAATTTGGGTGGATTAATACAGTATTATTTTCCCAAATTTATCCTATATGGATTTGTTCCATTGGTTTTGGTCACAGCATTTTCCAAAATCAATTGCAAGAAAATAAACAAGTTCCATTCATCAAAAGATCAAAGGAAAATGGGTAGAATAAAATGCCTTCTATGAAGGTATTCTGTTGCTATAACTGACAACAGCCTCAAGACTAGGTAGGTCTGAACTTTGTTTTTCCTAAAGTTTTAATTTTACTGAATTCCCTGGGGAGTTCTTCACTCTTTTGTTTGCAGGCTTAAATATTTTGTCCTTCTGAAACCATGTGGTTTCTAAGGTAGCATAATCAGAAGAAGTAGCATTTCACTAGTGCAAAATGTGTTTTTTTTTTTTTTTTTCCTGAGGGAGAGCAGTTAGCGTTTCTTAAAAAAAGTTCTCTGCCATCTCTTACAGAGGAGAGCATGTCTATAAGCAGTTATATTTGGTTATTATTAACCTGTTTATAACATAACTATTTATAACAAAACTGCAGAACAGTAACTGAAAATAATGTTTCAACCATAGCATTCTTTGATATATATTTTTTTTCCATATTAAAACATCTGTTTGATCTTTTTTCTTGATCTTCATCTTTAACTTTGGCTAGGATTATTAGCTTCTAGTATCTGTGAATTTGTAATCAGTTGGATTCTGTTACTTGGTGCAACTCTGCTTTGTCTCCTCAGGACATTATGTGTACAGTCTAAGGAACGCTGTGAGGCTGTGCTGGGGATTGTAGGTCTGCAGTGGCCAGAAGATACAGACTGCACTCAGTTTCCAGATGAGAACTCAGACAACCAAACTTGTCTAACACCAGATGAAGATGTAGAAGGTATCTCCTATACATATTACAGCAAATAAAAGATTTAAATTGGTTCCCAAAGTCACTGGTGTTTGTTTTTATTTCATACCTCCTCTTTAAATGACAACTGTGGAAATTATTCCAAACTAAGTTCCCCTACTCAGCTATGCCAGTCTTTTGGGTTCTTTGCTGGATTTCTTGCTCCAGGGAATTGCTAGCACCCAATGAAAGAGTTCCTTAAAGATCTACCAACTCTGTTCCACTCCTTTGCCCCAAAATGGTACTGTGAGATGAAGCAGAAGCAGTGAAAGGGTTAATTAGCGGAAAGTTATACTTGGTTGAAATAGACACATAATTACCAATGTTAGCACACATAGTGAGAAGAGTATCTAGGAAATTCATGCCCACAGTCTAAACATTGCCTGCCAGTGATCTGGCAAAGCAATGACATTTGACAGAGGGCAGCATGTGAGGGAGCGCTCTGGAAAACGTTGCTCCACCACCTTCCTGGTGCAATTATGAATAGCCTTCCCTGATACACAGTTCCAGTCTCACATGCTTTCTAGTCCTGTTATTTACCCTTCTGAAACAGCCACGGATAAATAAGTGCCCATGTCATGATTAAGCTTTTATCTTACAGAGTCCTGTTTCTCCCTGTTGGTTGTCATTGCCAGAATGCTCACCCAGTCACTTCAAGTGCCGCTCCGGGAGGTGTGTCCTGGCGTCCAGGAGATGTGATGGTCAAGCTGACTGTGAGGACAATAGTGACGAGGACAGCTGTGGTAAATAAACTCAATGAGCTGGAATGGAGGGTAGCTGCAGTGTTAGAAAATGAGCTTTATCTTTCATTTAGTTACTTGAATTGTAGCATGAAAATTCAGAGAATAAGCCCCTTCTTTTGTACATTTAGAAGTGTTGGGTTTTTTTAAAGACAGTGTCAGTAAAAATACTGTAGCAAGAATCCTTCTTAGTCAACATGAACACAATTTGTGATAACTGATCATTTAGATGCTGATAACCATACTCTAGGATGTTTGAGTATTCATTAAAGAGTCAAGCTAAAATATTTCTGCAGATTTGGTTCTTTTCATATTGCTGAAGGCTTTACTGAGCTAAAATGTAACTCCCTGGCAGATTAGATCTTGAATCTATAAATGTAGTTTTAAATTTGTACACAATAATGTGCTTATTAGGATGTAGAGACAAAAGATGTCATTATGATATATTGTATTGCTGAAGTGGATTCTGCATGTTTTTTTTCAGACTGGTTGACCTCAAGTTACAAGTACAAGCATAAGCCCTCAAAATTTATCCTCCAATATGTTTCTGAGTTTACTTTTAGTATAGATGCTTTTGACTTTTAACTTAAGGGGAGGTATTGAGCCTGAAATAATCAGAAATCTCTTGGTCACTTAGTATCCTTATACATGCTGGCAGGACAGTTTCAGATGGTGAAGGGAGTTCTAAATATTTCTTAATTGACTAAGTTGTAGCCTTCAGGGAGGTCGGCATGCATGCTTGGCATCCCTAGAGGCAAAGAGAATAATTATACATCACTAAGGATTTAGAGAATAGTTGTGCTTATAAGCAAAGGATTGGAAAATATTCCAGCAGAGTAAAGGTGCACAACCTGTGTATTTTTTTCTATCTGAGAATAGGTTAAGTGGGAAGCAGAGTTTATGTGAACAACAAAATTGTGGCGATAAGAGAATTTCTACTCCTCCGAGACAATAAAATAAAATCCAACACTAGAAAGCTAAAGCTAGCCTAAAATTCAGTCTTGACAGCCCTATAAAATGCTTCTTTTTAAAAGCAGATAGTTTTAATGTTTGCAGTAGCCAAGGGTTTATTTATCCCCAATGTGTGATGTATTCTCAATCTCTGGGAGTTTCAGATCATGCTTGTATTCTCTCTCTTGTTCCTGCCTTCCTTCCTGCCTTCCTTCCCCTTCCCCCACCCCTGTAAAAAAGAAAGAAAGGGAAAAAAAGGATGTGTTCTCTGAAATATGATTTAACATTAGGTCATTCTCTTTTTTGGATTATAAAGGAAAGTCAGAGCTGGTGATCACGGTGACTCTTGCGGAGTTTGACATCTCTTCACCTTGAATCAATTGTCTCAATTGTCCTCCCTGCCAAATTTTTTTTGTTGCCACCAATTTTGAACTCCTTAAAGTTATGTTATGTGTCTTTCAGGATAATTTTATTCTCCTAGACATTAACATGTGAAATATTGTTCCAATATGTAACATTAATTTCTCGAGTGGATCTCTCTTTCTCTAAAGTCTAGACAGAATGTCACAAGCAATCAGCAGAATTCTTATCAGTTTCTATAAATATGGAAGACTGTATCAGCTAGGAAATTAGCACTGTCAGAGTGACTTTACATTGACCAGGGCTAATACTGTTACTGAAGGACAAAAAGTCCTCGTAGAGCTCCAGAAGTAACTCTCTCTGACTTATTCATACTCCATGTGTGCAGGACAAAATCAAAACTTGATGATCTTTCCATGTATAAATGGATAGCTGAAATTTTATTAGCTTTATCCTTTTAAATTGGTTTTCCAACATTAAAAAACACTGAATGTTTAATTTGAAACCCTAGTATTTGAAGTGCTTTAAATGATAGACATGGAACAGCTTTACAGTGCAGGGACAGGGAGGCTGAAAAAGACTAGCTACAGCTTTCTTATGCTTAGACTACTCTGGCCAAAAAATACAAGTTAGAACTGTCCAAAGGGATGGAGGTATAGTCTCCCCATGCAGAGTAGAGCTGTATTTAGCACTGATTGCCTCCTATTAGCAATCTCTGCCATACTTTCGCATGGTCTTTGTGAGAGGACATCTCAGCCATGCAATTGCAGTGAAATCCTGAGACTTTAGTGCCATTTACACTGGGATCTGGGGACAAAATTTGACTGAGATTGTTGGAAGAGAGACAATAAAGTGCAATAAAGTGTAGGGAAGGTAATTTCCAAAATATATTATTATGAAAGATGTCACGAGAGTTTGTGGTATATTAAATACAGTTCGTTTTAATTGAATGCATTAAATTGCTGGCTGCTGAACAATGCCTCTCACAGAGAACAGAAGAGGATCCTACATCTACTAAAGAAATTGAGGACATAGCATTCATAACCAATACTGTCTTTCACTATTTTCTGCAATCTGGGTTTGGCCCTGTAGTATTTTAGGTGAGAGAAAAATGTGGTGGTCTTGATGTTAATGATATAATGATAATTGCATGGGAAATGTATGTATGGATAACAATTCCATCCTTCACATTATGAAGAAGAGTGAAGGTAAGATCCTATATGAAACCATGTCTCTTGCCAAACGTATTTTTGAGATGAGGGTAATGTGTATATAGACAAGTTTTCCACCCTCTATTTTCATTTCCCTTTCATTGAATTAAAAGTGCATGCCACAAAAATAAATAGTGATGAAATATAAATACTGCAAAAGGCAGATGATCTCTACCAACAAAACAGTGTATTTAAACAGTGAATTCAGTAAGTAGTGAATTTTTCATAGGGAATTTTCTCTATATTTGTCTTTGTGATTAGTTTTGGAGAGTCCTGGTACACTTCACAGTGTAACACTGTAATGTGTGATGAGGAGGAAACACAAATATGTATTTAATGAATTGTAAACAGTGCTAAAAGATTGCAAGGTTCATAAATTATGTGGGGTTTAAGCTTTTTTTATTTTATATTCGTATCAAGATCCTAATGGCATTCCTTGTTCTGTATAAGAGTTGAGATTTTGTTTGGTTTCAATTAATTTTTCATTAATAGTTATCACAAATATTGTCAAGAAAGAGACCTGGAAAGTGGTGATATCCAAGAAAGTTATTTGATCATGAGAAATTAGTTTCAAAGGTTAAGGGTATTTATTTCTCTGGGCTTTAACATTATTTACATGTTTTTTCAAATCCAAACAAAATCAAACACTCCACACATCCAGGTACAGTTAAAACCTGAGTAGATTCTTCCAGTAATCCAGTAGGGATTCTCTGGTTTGTATTTGTAAATATGTACTTCTGAATGAAAACTTCTTGGAAACAATATATTTGCTTAGTAACTTACTGCTGATATGCTTTTGCAGTTCCAGGCCCAGGAGAAGAGAGGTGCTGCTTTAAATACTGTTTTTTAATTTATACCTGAACTATTTGCATGTATGAACATCAGGGCTACCAATTGAACTTGCCCTTAGATTAAAATGAAAAATATTATCTATAGAACAGGCCAAACAAGGCAATCAAGTAATCTGGCTTAGTCAAGATAACACATCATTTTTACGACTTCCTATAAAACCAGAGTGACAGACATGCAGGACATTAGTATGTCAAATTATTTAAACTAGAATAAAATGCTTTATTAGTTGATGGAAATAAAAAGTGGAATAATACAAGAGAAAATTTTATTTTCTAAAATGTAGCTTGGGCTGTTCTTAATTTTCCTCTAGCTGACCAACAGGAGTTTTACTGTCAAAGCACTTTGACATAGCTTTTTATTACTTCTTTTTGTACATTTCATTGTGATTCTGTGTTTGATTCTGCATCAGCACTGCCAGAAAAAAAAGTATATATTTCTACAGTGTTTTGTAGAGATTCCATGCTTTAATAGGATTTGCTTTTGAAAGACCAAGGAATTTCTACAGACTTCAGGATTGGAAAAGTTCTTATATTACTAGTAAATGTATTTCAAGAATAGTGGGTTTTGAGCTAATGCTTAAACCATTATAGATATGTATAATATATAATCATAATACAATTATTATTTTAAAAGCACTGAAGTATTATGAAGTGTTACAATATTAAGATCCGTTTATCAAGTGTGCACTGTGCCAATCTTATTTCTATTTCTTCATTAGTAACTATTTATATTGCAAGTGCAAATATTTTGTGTGTTTCGGGACTTTTAAGGAAGAAAACAGTTGATTCAATATTGCATGCAAGTATTTCAGAACTGTGCTTCTCTGCCTCCAGGTTGTAGAGAAAGAGGTCTTTGGGAGTGTCCTTTGAAAAAGCTGTGCATCAAACACACTATGATCTGTGATGGTTTCCCAGACTGCCCTGACATGATGGATGAAAAGAATTGCTGTAAGGACTCATGAAGTTTGTTACTCCCTTAAAAAGCTGATCACATTTTTGGGAAGTTGGGGTGCCAAGTAAAATCAAAGAAAAAATGCTTTATGCTTTCTATAGGCACTAAGACAGTCATTCCCTCAGTTACCTTTTCAGTTTGTCTATGGCACCAATTTTTCTCTTTCCTTATCTTGTGTCCTTTGTTGTTCACATCCTTGGATCCTTGTTTTCTGTTTGGTCACTCACGTCCTTATTTTATTTTCTTTTTTTTCTCTTTCCCCCTCCTTGTTCTTGGACCTTTGTACTTTTATTCTTGGTAGATTTTTGACTTCTCTTCCCAAGTTTCCCCAACTTCATTTCTATACAGGCATAGCTCATAGCTGCTCTCTGCTCATTTTTCCTTGATTTCTACTTGATTTTACTTCTGATCTTTTTTGGTAAATGTCATATGTCTCTCTTCCTTATTAAGTTTCTTTCCTGATTGACATTTCTTAGATTCTCCCTCCCTACTTGGCTCCACAGATTTCTTCTACAATCCAAACTGTGTTTACAATCAAGATACAAAACTTATTACAGTACACTGGTGGCATGGGCACACTGTCCATGTGCACAGTGTAAGTCTGTTTGAAGTGCTGCAGTGTGCAGCAGGTACCCTGGTCCCCTGCAGGGGCTGCCCTCAGTTCTGTTTCCACTGTTTCCATCTGAGAATGGGATGGGAAGTGGTGGAACACCTGCAAACAGCAGCTGCTTTGCAGGCTCCCACCCTGCATACTAAGCTGGGAGTGAGTGCCCTGAAATGTTAGCTCTACTTTCATTAATATATTAGTGGTACTATGAGTTCTCTTCTTTTGAGAAAACCTGGTGTGTGGGCACGTTCCCAAGACAAGGAGGTAGAAAAGACCTACTGGGAGAAAGTCTGCACAAGAAAGGAGGTTGATAAAGTTGGTTGAAAACTGAAATTTTTCATTCTCTGAGTAAACCTCGTATTTTGTCATTTTTGCTGGGATGTTTGGATATAATTTTGTGATTTAAAAGATGTTGCTCCTGATTCTCTGGAGTTCTGTTGGTAGGAGCAGAACGGTAGGCACATTTTATGTGCTAAGTGAAATCTATGAATATGTTTGCCAAAATGAAGAGCAGCCTGCATGTATTGTTAGATCAAACTTTTTTATTTTTTGGGAAGCTGAAGCTCACAAAACATTTCTTAATCTGCTTTTCATTGTAAAGATTATACTATTTAACTTCCAAGCTCTGTTCTGTAATCTAAAGAGTGGAGGTGTTGTTAAAGTGATTTACTTGTGATCACATATTAAGACCATGACAGAGAAAAGATTACCAAAGGGCTAAGGTTCAGCTAGTTTATAATTACCAGAGTATATTTCCTCTCTGCTTTTGAGCTGGGGCTTGAATATTCTAAAATAGCAGCAAAGTTTTTCCAGAGGAGGGTTTCCACTTTTTGAATTATGCTCTCTCTGGAAGGTGGAGTTAAAGTGCTTTTTCTGTTTTTGCATGCTTTATTCCAGAGCCGGAAGGATGAGGGGTAGACAGTGCTGCCTGCTCTATCTGTATGGTTTTCACTGTGGGGTGTACTTTTTGTACTTGTGTTGCAAATAAATGCTTGGATTGTACAGCAGTATAAATGCTGTACATCAGCCAAACATGGGCACAATTAATGCAGCTCCCTCCCATGTATTCACTCCCTCTCTGCTCTCCCCCAGGTCTCAGAATTCCCTAATGACAGGATTTATAGAAACTGGAAGTGTGTTAGTGAGGAAGGTACTGTACTTCTACACACCTGCCTTTTGGAAGGGAGGTTGTTGGGGCAAAACTAAAAGTCATTTGCAAATGGAAGCGCTTGTGGTTCCCATACTGAACAGACTCGGAATCCGTACATAAGGATACCAGCTGTGAACTGAAACATGTCTATCAGTACAACAGTTCTCTACTTCTAAAGTGGAGATAAAAATAAATATATGATTTTTAAAGGCAAAGGCAAATTAAAAATTAATATATAACTGCTGTGGCTGAGAGGAAATAGATATTCATTGTGGTAAAAGATTTTTTTCAAAAACCATGAAGAATGAAACAAATTTGGATCAGTCAGCTAAAAAGCACGTGACAGTATTTTCTCTTACAGCTTCTGAGGGGCTTAGACAGGTTTCATATAACAAGACCACAAATTATACTAGGTAATCACAGATCTTGTGTTTGTAGACATTCTTCCTTCCCTCTAAATTGCAATGCCCTCTGTCACTGCATGGCAGCAACCACCTTCTGCATCAGTGGTATCCGTGCTGAAATTTTTTGCAAATGTCTCACTTACTTTTCCCGTAAGTCTGATATGTACCTACCTTCACCCTCCTTCTCTATTTTTCATCTGAACGTGAATTTCACTTTGATCATGTCTTTCTCAAGAGGAAGCATGTTTTTGTCTTTGCAGCATTTTGTGAAGAGAGTGAACTTGAATGTGCCAACCATGAATGTGTGCCACGTGAACTCTGGTGTGATGGGCAGGCAGACTGTAGTGACAGCTCAGATGAATGGGACTGTGGTAAGTTTCTGCGGTGTGGTGCCTCAAAGTGGTGTTTGGGTGATGGTAGTAGTCACTGGTGATTTAATTCAAAATACAGTGGTGGAGAGGTGCTCCCTCCATTAGCAAAGAGAATACTGGGGTGAGGTTGGGAAAGCATGCAAGGAAGTGGACTAAAGAGAAAGCAAAAGCTCAGTGTGAAGTGCCACAGTGCAAAGATATAAGGAAAGTGATATAGCAAGGAAATGTGTAGATAATGCGTGTAATCTGGAAAGTATTGTGGATAGAGAGATTTAGAAGATGTTGGCATTTGGAAGGACCATTTAAAAATCTTTTTTGCATGTGATAAAAGCAGTTCCTGAACTTTTATATACAGATTAAGAGAGAAGAAATGGTGATGGTCTTTCTATCTGGATTAACTAGATTAAGGCTATAAAATGTAAGGCTATCAGTAACCCATGTGAATCTGTGCTGGTGATTTAGAAGTATTTGGATTTATTCCTACCCTCTTGATGCCTTTGCTGTTCAGTGTCTTGTGCTGTTCACTCTTAGCAAGGTTCTGATAACCACACTTGCCTTGGTTTTAAATTGCATAGCTATTCAGCATATAAAGCTAGGAAAAGTGCCAGCAACTTGGAAGAATCTTGAACATAGTTGTATGTTTTCATTTTTCCATCTATAAAACTATCTGAAATAATACTGAATTTTTTTTCCTTTTTCTTTTCAGTTACACTGTCTAAAAACCCAAATTCCTTGATGCTCCTGACCGTTCACAGGTCAGCTGCTGATAACCACGTTTGTGCTGATGAGTGGCAAGAAAACTTAAGCCAACTGGCCTGCAATCAGATGGGTTTAGGGTAAGGTCAGTAGTTTGTAGCTTTGATGAATTTCTTAGGACAACTGGAGTGCTGGAGTTAGATGTGAACTATCATTGATCACTGCAGTGTTAGACCAAGCATGGAAATGGTTCACAGAGAAAAGAGGTAATGAAATTTTGTGAACTGTGGCAGGGACAGAATTTCACTAAAATCTAGGCACTTTCACCACTTTATAAACATTGCATGATTGTTATTAAAAGAGTGTTTTGAAAAGATAATGCTCAGTACTTGAACTTACAGTTATTGCTGAGGCTCAGAATTGTTTGGCAATGTAACACTCTGTTTCTTCCTAAAGAAATAAAGCAGTTTAGGAAAGACAGAAAAAATCATTTATTTGCATTCTGCAAAAAATACTATAAGTTAGACAAGTGGATGTATTTAACTTAGGTATCTCTAAACAGCAAATTGTTAGAGGGTTTCTGTATGGAACTCAGAAATGGAACTAGCCTCTAAGTATCTTATTGCATGCACTAAATTGTGGAATTTTATCTTTTGGCATTTATGTCCTATATACATTATTTAATTGACTTATAACAAGAATGGCTGAATGTAAGGTTGATAACATTGATGTTTTTAAGCTCTTTCTACTCACTATTGAGGGTGCAGGCAAATTAGACTGTATATTGCACAGAACTCAAGTAATGATAAAACTTCTTTTTACATCTAAAAAAAAAATTAAATGTTTTATACAGTGCTTTTCTTCAAGTATTCCCAATGGGAACTTCATTTTACTCCTTCAGAAAATTAAAGCTGTGAATATACAAATTCTGTCCACATTACAGCACACTGCAGAACCACCCAGTTTTGTGGCTGTGCAGATTTCTTTAATAATTACTTACAGCAACACTTGATTTTATTTGAATAGCTCTCCTGTTTATTCTTAGAGAAAAAAAATGCATGTGAGATATCAAATTGAAGACTTATTAATGCCTTAGAAAAGGAATTACAATGAATGGTAGCTTTTGGAATTTTTATTTTCCATAAAGATCTGCAAACTGTTTTTCATAACTGTCTGGTGCTTTGCCAAATAAAAACTCCCGGTTGCTATGTAATGTGGTAATGTTTAAAATAGAAAGGCAATGTTTTTCAAACAGCTTGGATATTATTTAAAATAACATATATTAATACTTTAGGCTAAATTATTCTGAAAAAAACCCAAATTAAGATAATTAAATGATAGTGGTTAAAGTTAGGTTAATTTAACTGATAATGGTAACACATTTTACAGAATAGCAGTCTGTTCGGAACATATAAACCTTGAGTCTGAAGCAGCATTAAAGTTAATGCTATTCTGCCCATTTCACAAAATGCAAGCAATTTTCCTGGCTGTTTGCCAGTTCTAATTCCACAGACGATGTGGTTTTTCCAGTTTTTCATAGCATGACTCATGGAATGTGTTGTGTGATGCGTGATGAAACATCACATAAAGCTGCAAGTTCCAAGCATTGTCTGAAAGGCTTTGGACTAATGATGGCTTGTGCTCAAGTTATGCAACATCTATTCTTAACAGTTCTAATGTTTTCCTCTAGTACAAAAGTTTGTTTGTTTGTAATGCTAAGAGCTTAATAGGAATGCTCAAGTCTTAGGTTTCACAGTATACAACCAGATGGGACTATCATGTCGCCTTATCTGACTGCCTCTTTATGTCAGGACATATAAGTTTATTCAGAGGCTTTTTATTAAGAGACTATTTCTGACTGAGTCTGAAATTTCACTACAGTGAATTTAAATGCAGTCTCTGGCAATTAATTTTTCTGTTAACATCAGTCAGACTCACATCTGTCCTGGTGTGTGTTAGAGGCTATGCTGCTGAGGATGGCCGTACTGTGTAGGTTCAGAACATTATGTTGGAAGAACATAATTTGTCATGATGTTCAGTTGAAGAAACCCACTTTCATATACTTGGAAGTCCACATTCTTTGTTGATGAAAGGATGACCATAAAAGCATGGTCTGCTCAGCTCTGAAATTTGATACAGGCAGTAGTGGAGTTGTTCTGTCATTCTGTGAAAACATAGTGGAATAATTTGTCTTTCTTAGCTGCACTAGGATGATATAGCAAATATAATAAACTTCAAGAGCTTGTACTCAGAGGAGTACAGGGGAATTTTACTTCACCTGCATGTTCTGGTCTAGTATCGGTGTAAAATTGCAGCTGTCTACCAAGTTACTTGTTTTTAAAAATCTACTGTTATTTCTTCCTGTGCCTGCTGCTCCTTTTCTTGGAGGCTTTGTCAGTGGTGGTCCACTGAAGCCAGTAGCTCCTTTTCCTTCTTTCCTCTGCTGTATACATCTGCATGTATTTATGAAAGGGACAGGCTAGTCCGTTGTTGCTGCCTGGCCTTTTGTCTTTCCTGGTACTTTTTCACTCAATGTCTTTGGTATAAAGACCTTGAATATTTGACAACTGAGCAGTCAAGTTGCTGGACAAACAAACTCTTTTTTTAAAAGATCTAATTTGGGTTTTCTTTATTATTTTATAACTATTTCTGCAAGAGGAATAATGGAAGCTCAGCTTAATGGTTAATTTGATTAAAGAACATAACAGAAACAAACCCCAGAATCCTTCTGTCATACTCGCATAAGAAATCTGAATTTCTGAATGAAGCTTCATTTTCTCCAAGAATAAACATGACATTTAGCGAAACGAATTCCATGCCAAAGAGGAGGTATTTGAACTCATTAATTCAGTCTAGATTTCTAGACCCATTCAACAGAATGTAACATACTCCTAACATACCTTGAATCTATTCATGTTTTCCATGGCCACAGTGTTCTATTAATCGTGTTGGTGATGCAGAAAGATAGCAAAATTTTCACATTTCATTTAATTTTTTAAGAATGGCAACTAATAACTCATTGCTGAAATTTACTGAAAATAGAGTTGTGGTAGATGAGGAAAGCTGTTCTAGTAAATTGGAGCAATAATAAACCAATGTTAAAATATGTAAACTTTATTCAGTGTATTAGAGATGTGCTAGATTAATATCTAATAGATTATGTCTCATCTTTCATGTACATTTTTAGTTTAAAATATAATTATTTGGATAGGGCTTTTTTGAAGAAATTCCAACCTTATAATTCCTGACAAATTGGGACAATTTCTTCAGTCATTAAGCATGTGGTCAGTCCCCTCATATAACACTTTCTAGTTCTATGATTGGACTGTTTTTTTAATAAAATGATAATTCTTATTCATAATTTTATTATCTCAAACAGCCTTGGAGCTGTCTGACTGTGCTTCTGGGTAATTGGCCATACTTCACCTCCAGAGGTCCCTTCCAAGCCCAACCATTCTGTGATTGACTAAAAGAAAGATACGTGAATACTACCAAAGAAGGAGATGTTCTTATTTTTATGATTGGTCACAAATCCTTTTCCAAACCATTTTATGCCATAACTTGTACATTATAAACCTTCTGCCCCTCTTTGTCTTTCTTTTTTTTGTTTTTTTTATCCAGGGGCTTCTAGATTTAAATGGACTCCATTTAACACTAAACAGACATTAAATCTCTCTGCATTGAAAATTAATTCTGAAATCTGCAAATTGAAGTGTATTGGTTTTTTTTTTTTTAACTTATATATTGAAACTAAAATAGTGTCAATTTAGACTAGACATAAGGAATAAATTTTTCACAATGAAGATGGTGAAACATTGGAACAGGTTACCCAGAGAAATGATAGACACCCCATTCCTGGAAATACTCAAGGTCAGGCTGGATGGGACTCTGAGCAACCTATTCTAAAGTTTAATGACATGATTTAAGACCTTGAGAGGGGCAAGGACTGCAAGAAACACAGCATCCCTTATCAGACAAGCCTTCAGGCAAAATAGATCTTCCTTCATTTTTGCTCTTTCTGCTGTGTAATTCAGAAAAGTCTTATTTGACCTCCACACCCTCTCCTCAACTCTTACCAAGCATCCTAACGAAAGACATCCTCTGCATATAAACCCTATATCATTAAACAGACAGGTGTCCTTTCACAGGCAATCCTAGCTCATGAAATGAAGTCAGCATTAGCTTTAAATATAGAAAGTAAGCTCAAAAATTTAAAAATGCCTATGAGACTATGGCTCTCAAGTTCTGTTAGAGATGAGAAAAAATTAGCAATAAAAGAATAAATATGTACCATGTCTTGAAAAAACAAGCATAAATTACACTATGGGAAGATTCCTTTGTAATTAATAATTTTGTAAAGGATGATGCTGAACAAAGAAACAAGTGAATTTTGTTCAGATTAGTGAATAGTGTCATTACAGGGGAAAAAAAGGTTGAAAAAGCAAGTTATTTACTTCAAATTTTTGAAATTAACTAAAATTCTGTTTCAAAACATTTTTTCTCTGAAATACATGTTCATGTTTTTAAAATGAAAGGCTAATTGATTTTAAATGAAGGACTTCACATTTAATTTGAAGTTGAATTAATACTTCCAGCTAAGAAAACCTAGACCGTATTTGAAGCTTTAACTTTAGATGCTCCAAATTGGTCATTTTTAAAGTTTAGCTACAAAATGATACTTTATGAAATCTATAATTTACAGCCTTAGAGAACAGAGTGTTGTGGTTTAATGCCTGCCAGCAGCTCAGCCCTGAACAGCCACTTGCTCAGTCCTCCTGCTGGGAGGGGGAAGACAGAAGAGTAGAAGTAGGAAGGCTCACGGGTTGAGATAAAGAGACTTTTAATAGGTAAAGCAAAAGCCATGCACACCAGCACAGCAGAACAAGGAATTCATTCCCCACTTCCCACGGGCAGGCAGCTGTTAAGCCACCTCCAGGAAAATGGGGTGCTGCACCTGTGATGATGACTTGGGAAGACAAATGCCATCACTCCAAACATCTCCCCCCAGCTTCCTTCTCCTTCCTCCCACTTTGCATACTGAACATGAGGCCGTGTGATGTGGAATATCCCTTTGGAGACGTGGGGTCAGCTGTCCTGGCTGTGGCCCCCACTGAGCCCTTGTCCACCCCCAGCCCCATTGCTGCTTGAGTGGGGTGAGAAACAGAAAAGCTTTGACTCTGAGTAAGCCCTGCTCAACAAGAACGAAATGGGCCCTCAGTTATCAACACTGTTCAGCACAAATCTAAAACACAACCCTGTATTAGCTGTGAAGAAAATTAACTGTATCCCAGCCAAAACCAGCATCCTAAGCAAGCATAAAGCGAGCTTTTTTTTTTTTTTCGTATAATTATGAGTTAACTCATTCTTCATAGGTTTGACTAGTCTATCAGCTAGGAGATAGGACTGAGGGATATTGAAACCTGAAAATATCACAGTGATTACCAACTTTCTACCAAAAAGTTTTAAGAATGATTTAATCATACATGTTTATTTTTTCTATCAATGCAGTGAATACTTTTAATTTCTATTTTCTATCTTTTAAAGCGTTTTCACTTTAAAATTTCTGATATCTCTGATTTTAATGCTGTTAAAATCAAGGTTTTGATCTTTTACTCCGTATTCTATGGCACAGCTGTGGCTTTAGAGAATTCTGCTCAAGACCAAGAAACATTTTAACCAATATGTACAGACAGGAAACAGATGCTGTTCCAGCTCTGAAATAGGCCTTATTTGTTTTAAATTAGTGCCCATATGCATGTAATCCATTGGCTTCTGGCCTAACTCAAGGCTTCCTTTCTCAAACCTGCTGTCACGTGAGGCCTACAAGAATGGAACTGTAGAAACTAAACTGAAGTGTGCCACTCTTACTTGGAAGCAAGAAGTAATCCAGTTTATGGATTATACTTTATTCTCAACTTGCAATTTAATACATTTGAAAGAATTTTTCTGAAAGGAATAGGGAGAGTAAAATATTGAAAATGTTGCTGTACAGAAGTATCCCAACTGTTTTACAAACAGAATGATGAACTTCATAACCAAAAATTAATCCCTGCCTTCTAGTTTGTTTTCTTTGTTTTTCATTATAATTTAGTATGCAAGTCTTAATGCTTATTTTTCACTGTAAACTTTGACTGCTGTGCACAGTGATCAGCAGGCAGCAGACTAGAATGCTCTGAAAATATTTTATTAAATATTTCCATTGTACAGCTTATCTAACGAAACATTACTTTTCCCCATTGAGAGTACATTTATAATGTAGAATACAGACTGGGTTCTCTTTTTCTCTCTTACTTCTAAAAATTCCTCTCTTAAACACACATAACATCCATAGCTTGAAATTAAATTTATTAAAGGAGTAGTCTAACTTTTATGTTGAAATTTAAAAATTAGTAAGATTTAGAAATTCCTACTTGATTTTTCTAAGTACATAAACTCAAATTGAAATGTTTTGCCTGATTCTACAAGTAACCAATTTTATAGGTTATTAAATATTTTTTAATTGACTTAGATTAAAGGAAAATTTTAGATTAAAGGAATTAGATATGTTAAAATTTTATGTGTCCTATGATGTTCATTAGATCTAGCAGATACCTTTCTGTGAAGAAGCAAGACTAACTTGGCTAAGGCACAGGCTGTAGGGTGACCTGACATGGAAAGTGAAATTCTAGAGAGTGAACATGTAAATCAAACCTAAAAGAACTGGTGTAGAACCCTAAGTGTCTGGAGAAAGAATGAGAAAAGCCAGGAATATTATACAGGGGGGAAAAAAAAAAGGCAAAGCAAGAAAAACCCCAAAACAAAACCACAAAGAAACCTTAGGAAATCACATGTTACTAAGATAGCAAAGACTTAAGAAGGAGGGTTAGAGTAAGGAATTAATGGGTAATACACAGCTCTTCAAAGTAGCTAGTTTTGTTGAAATCATCTAAGAGCTTTAAATATTTATGGCTCTGATGGGTCTCCATTATGGCTGACAGTAGTGGTAGCCATAGGTTTGAGAAGTTATAGAAAATGGAGGAAACTGGTATGTCATCTTTCATTAAAAATGATAAAAGAATGAGACATGAAGATTTACAAACTACTTGCCTAGCTTGAGTTACCAACGAATTACAGAAGTATACGGTCTTAATGACAGACAGAATGTATTTATGAGTAACAAATCACATCAGAAGCCCTTTAAATCCTTAATTTATTCCTTGAAATACCAGAGACACTGTGGATGTGGAAAAAACTGTAGATGTGATATATTTTTAACTTTCACACTATGTGAAATGACTTTTGAAATAAGTAAGGAACTATGAACAGAGGTGAAATGATATGGGAATGTTGATTATTCATTGTCAAACCGTAAAGATGTATTGGCGGGGTGCTAGACACATGCCAGTGTGTCTGGGAGGATGCAATGGTATTGTGAGTCATTCAGGTGATAGAGTGGAGAGCAGGATTGATAATTTCTCATTCAGCATCAAGCTGAGGATCTGAAAGCATTTTGGAGGACAGGATTAAAATCTAAAAATTTTTGACAGGCTAGTGGAATGGCCTGAATTAACCAAGAATGTTTACATGTAACCACTTTGTGGTATTCAGTTTGTGTTAGATTTGGACTAAATGAGAACTGGTCAGCAGAGATGACTAGAGACCTAGAAAGCAAGTTCCGTGAAGAAAGGTTGGAAACTCTGCTTGCTCAGTCAGGGGGAAGGAATTATAGGGACCTTGAAATATGTAGAAGGTTAGGAATAAACTGCTCTCCATTTCCGATGGAAAAAAGGCAGAGTAATGAGCTTAAATGAGAAGTAAGAAAATTTAGAATAAACATTATAAAAAAAATTGCTTGAATATATTGACTGGAAATGCTGAAGGTTCTTCATCATTAAAGCTATGTACAAACAGGGGACACAAAAATCTGCCAGAGAGAATTTAGATATGGTTGATCTTATTTCGAATTAGTGGAATGGATCAGATGGCCTCATAAGATTTCTTTTGGCTGAATTTCTAATAGTTAACTTTTTAGTGAAAGAAAGTCTTGTGGAAGAATTTTTTCATGGGTCCGAATCCCATTTCATTCTTGAAAGCAACACAGACCTAATAAAAATCTGTGTGAAAGTCACACTTGTCTTATACCACTAAACTTGGTGTTTCTCTCACCTCAAATGTAGAGAAAAAAGTCAAAAATCATTGCTGTTCGTCATGCATCTATTGTAAACTTCCTTTAATATGGAACTTTCCACAGTCTTGGAGAACCCCATAGGCTGAGACTGCAGGAACCCAAAAATTGAGTGTTATTTTTGAGCAGTTTGAGCTCAGAAGGCCTAGTGGAACTGTTCTGGTTATAAAGATTTACTGCAGATATTGGATAGATGAGAAAACTGTTATGGTCTGTTCAGACTTTTAGAAGCACATGGGTTTTAAAATACTACTGGAGTATGCAAATAATTTCATCCTAATAGCACTATGAGGTGTTATAAAGTCATGTAGTGAAGACTTGTGACAGACCGGTGAGGGATCTGGTGAAAAAATCACCACTCAAAAGGTGTGAATTATTGTTACTGTGGTATGAATGTCTTAACTTTGTAGATATCATTAATAAACTTCCTGAATAATGCAAGTATTTCAGATATCTACATGCAGATACTGGTTGGATTTGATGATCTCAGAGCTCTTTCCAACCTAATTATTTCTGTGATTCTGTGATGCCGCGACTGTTCTGTAATGTTAAAACATACCCTGCTGTGTGAAAATCTGTTCTAGTAACTGTTGGCTTTCTTTAAGATTCAGCTCTTCATCATAGGCTCTGGTCACTAGAGTGTGTTTGTGCTGTGCAAAAGAACCATAAAATCCTCACTGTAACAGGCACCTGGAGAACATCTAGTCCTTCTCCCACCTGAAGCAGACCTATTGCCAAATGGGATCAGTTCAACCACTGCTCTACTGCAGTTCAACTACTGCTCTACTGCTCCACTTGTTTAGCTAAGTCTTGAAAACTTTGATGGATAGGGCTCTCTGTTCCAGGGCTGCTTCACCTTCCTAATGAAAAAGTATTTACTTTTCATGTGCTATGAGTCTCCAAAGCTGTAGGTCTAGGCAATTTCCCCATGTTTTACCATCCAGCACTATTGAGAAATATTTGTTTCAGTCATGTTTTAACTCCTCTTCAAGTAGTAGTAGGTTGCAGTTGAATTGTCCCTTAGCTTCCTCTTCACAAGAGTTAGCAAGTTCAGTACCCTCAACCCCTCCTTATAAGTCAGTGCCAGAGGCCCCTCAAAAATTTGAAAGGTATTTGCATGATCCTTTCCAGTTTCTAAATATCATCTTAAACTGATGTACCTCAAAACTGCACACTGTCTTCCAGTATGTATGGTTTCAGTCAAAAAACACTGTTTCAATTTTGCTTTTTGCCAGTACAGGTAATAATTAAAAACACTAATTTAAAATCCACGCCAAGTTTCTGAAAAAAGTGGTTATGATATATTCAAACCAAAGGGGAAAACAGAAGACTACAGAGGTGAAAGAGCCTTCTGAAAGCATTTCATAAAAATAGTCTTTATTTGTTTGGCCTGAAATCTTCAAAGATATTGCAACTTCAGCAGGCCACTAAACTAAAAACTGGCAGGAGAGCTGTTTTTGAACTTGAGGCTGTAGCTTGATGTCTAGAAGTAATTAGCAATATAACCTTGTTGTCTTAGAAACTCAGAAGAAAATGTGTGCTACAGCCCCAAGAGGGACCAAGTAGAACCTGCTGGCTGCTGTGTTTCTGGAGCACTGGATGAGGCTGGCTAAAATGAGTACCCATTGCTCCACCTCCCTCCTTTTCTCTGAGTGATTTACAGTCCCTGGTGTAATGTGTACTCCTGGTCCAGCAGCCCCCTCTGAAAGTCACGCACTTAGAAACTCTCAGCAGCCTGAATCTTTACTCCTAAGATTTTTAGCTCATGTTCTCTCATTCTCTAGCAATTCTGAGAATGCTCTGGTCTCTACACAAATGCTAACCATCATCTCCAGCTTTCTTCATCTAGAAATGAGGCTTTTTGTTCCCCTTCATTCTGGCTATTTCTCAATAAATAGATGAAAGGAGACAAGTGGTGGCCCTTACCTATCTAAAGAAAATATTTTATATGCAGCATCAAGGGGGGAACATAAATATAGAAGCCATTCTAAAGATATACATTTAGGTATCCTGGTTTTGAGTGTTTTATATCAAGCTGTGACCACCAAAGAAGAAAGGTATAGGTATGATCTTACCTTTGCTATGTAAAATAATTATAAAATTTCATGCAGGTGTAAGTGTTTTGTAGGTTGTTATCTTGATTTAGAAGTGCATTATCTCCTTAATTCTGATTGTAGCATCACTGTAATCTGTAATCCAGAACTGCAGGTTTCATCAATACAATCTGCTATTTGCTATAATATAAATCTGGATTCATCAAGTGGCATGATATTTGCACCTTTTTACACATTTTTGAGTTACATATTTTATAGATCAGACACTATTTACAAGTTCATAAAATATCACTGTACACAGTTATGAAATGGTGAACATCATTGTTCAGAGAAGATCATAAGGCAGAAGGTTGTTGTAAGAAAAAGGTTTACATATGTTTGGTAGGAAAAAGGCTGGGAAATATGGAAGAAAGGAGATCTTTATGTGTATGCTAAAAGCATATACTGAGAAAGAAAACTTTTACAGCAAACAGACGCCTGCACATTCTGGTTAGGAGATCATGGAACGATACTTGCTTAATATGCCCAGAGAAGGGTCATGTAAAAAATAAGTCATGTACCAGGCAGGGTCCAGGGCTGTGACCTTAAACTTTGGGTTATTCTGCCAGCTGTGTTGAAAATATTTCTATATGGTTACACTGACAACTTTACCACAAAACAGAATTCTTTGATCTCTGTTGGTCTATGCAATCAAGTGGGTAAAGAATGTTGGTGTTTTCTAAAGATTTTTTTAAAAAGAAATACAGTCAGTATTGAGACTTGGATTTAAAGACAAACTAACATCCTGGCTGGCATTACCAGGTACTATCACGAGAGACTGGGTTCAGAGGCCAATTTAAGGACACACTACAGTTTTTCTGAAATTCTGTCATTCTCTTTTTCCATGAATTAGGATTTAGAATTTGGCCTTTGACCAGGATTGATGCCTAATCACAAATGGTTCTGTGTTGGAAAGCTGCATGTCAAGTGAAGTAATTTAGAAATGCTCTATTTTTTCCCATTTGGCAGTCAAGGTTTAATTAAATAGCAATTTCTTGAGTCTATCAGGCAATACCTAGGCTGAGGAAGTGGATGTATGAAAATATCTCCTGTTGAACCATTCTAACCCTGACACACCTGTTTGGTTGCTGCAGAAGAATGGGTTTGACATCACCACCAGTGATTTGTTCTGTTTTGCAAAGCAGGCAGCTTGGACTTTAAAGATACTCTCAAGTCTTATTAACAAGACCTAGACTACTCTTTACCGTTAAATTTTAATTTCCAATGACAGGAATGTAAGAAGATATTTTTTGTTACCGCTTTTACATATGGAGATCTATTTTTTGGGGTTTTTTTTTGCATTTTGGGAGGTCAAGAAACTGTTGAAACAGTATCGATGTATGCATTACAGTATATGCCACCAGAGAGTTCTTGCTGTTCCCGATTCCAATTCTGCATCTTGTTGGGAAATACAACGTGACAGTCGTATGTTGGCTGGCCTGGCTTTTCAGGGTTTTCTTTTTGATTTCTTTCTCCTAACTGTGTATCTGCCACTCGTGGCTTTGCCATATCATTCAGACGTGTATCTTTGGAGTAAACAGATATGTTAGGGCCTCTTCACCCTCATAACTGTAAAACAGAAATCTACCAGAAGTTCTATCAATGTCTTTCATTTGTTTCAGAGGACCATCCAAAACAGAACTTGTAATAGACAATGAGCAAATGCAGGACCAAAAATGGCTGAATCTGCACTCAGACTGGAAGAATAAAAATGCATCCACTTTACATGCACTTCTAGTGAATGGGTAAGTAACAGGTAAAAAAAGACCTATTTCACTGCTGTGGATGGTCACTTATCAATGCAGCATGACAAGCTCTTTTTATCCATGGTATCTTTGTATAAATCCCAGCACACACTAATGTAAGTTGTTAAGATACAGTGTACAGTTATTTTAGTGTTTGCAACCACTGCAGTCTCTTTTGAGACCATTTTGTGGATCCTTCGGGGCCCACTCTGGTAGAATAACAGCATTTGAGCGATACAGAGGTGACCTGGACCAAACAGCTTTGTTAAATCTCTGCTGAGCAAGAAAGTCCAGCAAGTACTATATAGCAAAATCTGCAGTGACATCTTACCATCCTCTGCAGCCTGTGTAGTCTGGATTCATTAATTTGGAGCAACCACAGCTTCTTCAGTAGAGGTTATATCCACTTACAGTATGTTTCCTTAGCTCTGGCTTCAGATGATGGTATATTCCTTTTAATTAACCCAACTAAACAGGGTTACAGTTACTAATGAGAAGCCAGGATCTGATGGCTGAGACATCCAAAGTGTGACTTTGAAGAGCCAGTGAACTAGAAATCCAGGGCAAAATTGGAAGAGCCACCCAATCCCCATTGGCAACTGGATTCTTCAAAAAGCAGATTCATGGTTTCTCTATTCTTTTTGAAATGCCCAGGAGCTTTCAGAAAATCCTTCTTCCACAGAAAATGCTTCTGTATCACAAGAAAAGATTGTCTTGAGTAACTGCAGAGATACAATATATGGGAAGACAAAAATCTGAGGAAGAAACCTACTTTTCTTTTGCTTGGCTCCATTAGTTTATACTCCTAGTTTTCCCTAGTAGCAGAATACTAAAAAGATTGTGCCTTTTCCTAAGGACCTAATTTTGCTTTCTTACATCGCAATTTTGTACCTTTTTTTTTGTTTTACATTAGTATTTTCCCCATTCCTTTTAGTTAATTTATAGTTCTTCATTGAGAAGGGTCATTACTGAACAGTGCCTGATACTTGAAAGTGGTCTTTTTAACTCTGATTTTCCTTTCTCACTCTTTTTTTCCTCTAGCCTAACAGTATCTAAATGCTTTTCTCTAGAGTAATACAAGAATAAACACCTTGGGTTGTGACCAGATGCAAAGGCAGATCCACAATCATATTCTATTCAGTCACTAAAGTGCAAAGCAGAAATTTCAAGGTACTTTTTGACGTTTTTGAAAGAGGTCTTCTAGGAAACATATGGATAATGGATCTGGAGCCTCTGAGTTACAAATTCTAGTTGCAAAAGATTTCGTTTTACCCCAAGTGCAAGTTAAAGGAGGGAAAACATCAGTAATGAGAATTATTGTTAATTCTGTTGCATAAATGAAAGTTACACGTAGGAAACAGATGTTCCAGTCCCCCTGAATTCAGAAAGTGGCTAACAAGAAGTGAGAAGCTAAGGAAGGGGTAAGGGTGCATGAAGGGTGAGGCTGTTTTCGTTTTGGCTGCATCAGGCATCCTGTCCAGATGACTGGGAAGTGTTCCTGAGCCCTGAAGTCTAGGTGTATTCATCTGGATCAGCTGCAGCATGGAAAACATTTGTGCTGTGGAGTATGTTGTATGTTTAAAGGAGTTGCCAGGCTTCTGAACTAATAGGAACTTGGCCAAGAACTAACAAATACGCCACTTAATCATAAAGCTTTCATAGGAGGGAATGTCACAGTGCAGGCAATGCACACATAAAAGCCTAAAGTTTTCTCTTTAGAGCTGGCTATATGGTAAGTCAAATAAACAAGTGTAAAATATGAGCATGGCTGGTCTCAGTTATATTCCATATATTTTCTTTGCCTGTCAAAATTGTGCACAAAATTTTATTTCCTGAAATTGGTTCCCTATCTCTACTATTTCTAGAATAACAATTTTATGAACTGAGTTTTCAGGAAGAGAAATAGACTGATTTTCACAGTGTATGAATGAGGTATGTGCAACGTAAGGGACAAAAGTTTGGTTAAATTCCAGATTCAAGGTAATCTGGTGGGCTGGCTGACACTGTTGTTTTGCCCACATTAGTATCTATGACTTAACATGAAATGCAGCCTCTTTTTAGGTGGTTGCAGTTTTAAAGATACTACCTACCTGCTGGGATTAAAGTCTGCAAAGAATTACCTGGCAAAGAAATAACCTGTGTATCCAGTCCAATGTGTCTCTGCACCTGACTCAGAAAAGCATGTACACGCTAGGGATGAAAAAATTGTGGACATAAAAAGGCAGGCAGCTAGTTGGGCAGCAGTGCTTGCTGATTTAACTGTGATTTCTCCTCCCTTGACAAAAAAATCAATTCTTCCCCCTCTGATCAGAAGATTTTCAACAGAAATTATAAGTTTTTGTTGTTCTAATACCTACTTACGCAGACTTCCTGGATTCTTTTAAAATAGCCAAACTCCTAGGGCATGAAAGATCATCTGTTATCAAAGGCATTTCAAAGAAAATCCTGTCCTTTGACTGTAAGGAAGAGGAGACTGGCAATCTGTGCTTTCAGGTACCGTAAATAAGAACTGGACAGACTGTGCATCCCAGCTGACCTCAGAGCTGGATCCATGCCCAGGGAGCAAGGTAGTCTGCAAAATATGTAACAACTACTCATGAAATGTGTTGTAAAGCTGAATTAATATTTTGAATTATCTTCAGGCAGATGCTGGAAACCATGGATGATCTGGCATAGGAAGCTCCTTGACTTTCATTTTAGTTTGAGGGAATTTTTAACATCTGGATTACAATAATGAATACAATACTGATGCTGATTTTCAAATTACCAAAATTAATCAATTAATGAGATTTCCACCATGTTTTGTTTCAATATTTAGACAGACGTGTCAAAGCAGAAGCAGAGTGGCTCTCTTTTGCACTAAAAAAGGTAAGAGAGAAGTGCTTATAAAATAGCTATTTTTCAAAATATGTTAAGCCACTTTAAAAAATGCAGATGTTTAGTTCATTCATTCTGAATTTTTTACTAGACCTCTACAATATCCAGTTTTGCACTGGGTTTATTTTCTCTACTCAGTTTCATCAGCTTTTCTTATATTTTGACTAGGATCCTGTGTGTTAAGGTAGCCCATTCCTGATACCACAAAAGGAATTTTTTCAGCAGTTAGGTTTCAAAAAGTAATTTGATAAACCTTCCTGCTGAAAATATCCTTAGCCAGTAGTGTGGTTAGCAGACTAGCTGCCTGTGAGTTGAAGTTGTGATCTGTTTGTTACATTCAAGGGGACAGGAGAACCTGAAATAGAAAGTTATGGACCAAGTCTGTTGGCACAGCAGGTTGTGCAATTTTAAGTGGTTTGAAAATGCAGAAATGCATGTGATGAAACCATGTTCTATAGACAAGGAGAGCTTTGCTGAAGAACACTTGAAGTAGCTTGAGTCAGGGAAAAGGAATTACAAGACAGGAGCTAAATCTGGGAAACCAAAACATTTGCTACTCGTCAGAGAAAGGAAAAAGCTCAAAGGAGCTTTCTAAAAGCTTGTTGGAAGTATTTTGTTCTGACACATGTTGCTCACTCTATGAAGTTAAATGAACACAGTAAGAATTATAAGGTAAAAAATAACCATTGCTCCAGTTTATTTCTTCAGCACTACATTCCCAGATACATGCAATGGCAGCACATCCTCCCTTGGGACGCTAGCTGCAGAAACTGGTGGTGTTCTTTTGTTGTCTAAGTTAGACTGAGTATAAACAGGATAAATAACAAGCCTGGCATCTTTCAGATCCAGAAAATAAAGTAAAACAAAAGCGAAGGATTGTTTTAGAGTAGTAATTGGCAGGGGGTAATCTGGTGAAATAGCTAGTGGAAGTGGCTTGTAAAGTGAAATGGAAAAAGTACTAGAATGTCTTCAGATCTTTAAATATTCTCCCTCAGTAATTTCTGCAGGCAAAGTGACTTTTTTTTGCTGTGTAGCTGAGTAAACGGCATGACATTTACCTCACACCTGACTTAAGAACAACATCACTGGTGCGCAGATTTTCCAGAAGCAATCCTGAACAATACAAAGTAGCTAGACTACTTTGCTATACGCGTTGCTAGCTGGAAGGAAAAAGCCATTAGTGAAAGGCAGTCAATATTCCAGACCTGGCTCGGTCAGTATTTCAGGCGGATCCAGGCCAAATCACTAGGTGGAGAGCAAACCCTTTGATAGGAAGGGCCGCAGAAAGCGGCTCAGTGTTTGGCACCGCGCCCCGCGCCCCGCGCTGACGCTGCTATCGCTCCCTTTGCCCCTTGCTGAGGCTGCTGTCGCTCCCTTTGCCCCTTGCTGACGCTGCTGTCGCTCCCCGCAGACTGCGGCCGCCGGCCCGCCGCCCGCATGAGCAAGAGGATCCTGGGCGGCAGGACCAGCCGGCCGGGCCGCTGGCCCTGGCAGTGCTCCCTGCAGAGCGAGCCCAGCGGGCACATCTGCGGCTGCGTGCTCATCGCCGAGAGATGGGTCCTGACCGTGGCGCACTGCTTCGAAGGGTGAGCGCGCTCGGACGTTTCACTGCTCATAGGAGCTTGCACGGGTGAATTAGCCAGTCCTTCCCCCTCCGCCAAACACGCGGGGCGTAGGTGAAGAGCTTTGCACAGCGGCCAATCACAGAGACCTGCTTTTAGGGAGCTAAAAAAGAAAGTAAAAAGGTACAAACCAGCATCAGCTTAGGTTTTCGCGTGTTTTAATATTCATTGCTGGCATCTCTACTGATGAAAGTTAAATGAAGGTGCCCTGACTTTCAGCAGGAAACAGGAAAAGGAAGAAAACCAAAGCACTAATTCTATAGCTGTCGTACAACTGCCATGGGTTTAAAAACTATCCTCTGTACCAGTGTGGAAAAGACCCTGGAAAAATGCTGTGGCTACTGGTAAAAAGAAAAACTGAGTAGTTACTCACAGTGCAAATGACATATTGAAGTCACAGCCTTTTCTTTCTATACAGTCCACTCTTCAATTAAGATTGCAATCACTGACAACTCAGCATTAACACCTAAGTGCCTCCTGGTATCAGAGGCCGTGGCAGAGGGACAGTCTGGAGTACAGAGGATGCTTACATGTCTTAGCAATTGTTCTCATCACTGCCAGCTTTTTGGTGTTAACCAATATTTTTTTTTTGATGAACCACAGATTTCAGAGGGAGGTTTTTATTGCCTCATTTCTTTTGTCGTGTACCAAAGCTTTTTAATTGGCTTCTAAAGAAAATTTAAACAAGTGTTTTCCGCTGTATTTAGCAAGTACTTCTCTGGCATATGGTTGCTTAATCCTGCTTTAAACTGGTGCTTGCGCACTGGAAATTATTTTACACTGAACTAAACATTTTCTTTGCGTTTAAGCCAGCAAAAATTCTATGTTAAGCAAGATTCTCTTGAACTGATATTTCTATATAATGTTAGTCATTTGATTTTTCAGTAAAAATTTACATTTTGTTTTTTTATTTCTGAAAGACTGAGTTCTTTGGTGTTTGTCCTTCTGAACTAACAGTGTGCTAAACCTGTTTAATACAAACATGATTGCTGTATTTTATCAGATTTTGGGTCCAGAAGGAATATCTCTTCTTTCTCCATCTATTTTTAAATATACTGCTGGAATATTTCCTATCCTTTGGAAGAATACTTTCTGGTGATCTAAAATAAAGGGTGGGACAGAGGTTGATTCTTCAGCAATATCGGACTGCTACTGAATTTCCTGGATAAGATTCATCTCATTACTGAAAGATAAGCAAAACAGCTGTCATGTTATACAGTAGAAATTCTCCCAGTTTTGTCAAATGCAGAAAAAGTGCCCCTACATTTTGAAGCTGTTCATTTACCCCTCACACAGAGCTGAATAATATCCCTGTGAACTCAGAGTACAACTTGTTATAAGTTTATTCCACATTTATAAAGACCTTAAAGTACTAAGATATTCTGGTCTAATAATAGATTGAGAAGTTATATGAACTTTTTTCTCTTCTGCCTTTCTGAAAAAATTGGGGGGGGGATTGTACTCAGAAGCCTGACATCTTGAAATTCTTCATTTGTAAGAAGAACTTTTTTGTAAGCTTAATATATCATCAGCAAGACCACTCTTGATGTCACAAATTATTTTTTGACATAAAGTATTTTAAAGATTTCCCAAACCAACCAGATAAGACAACAATATGAAGAGATTTCAAAGTGCTCTCATTCTTTATACAAAATGTTCCATTTTGTGAAACTCCTGTGAAGTTTGGAATAACAAAACATGAGGACCATATAAAAATAATACAAATAGTCATGAATACTTGTAGAGGGCATAAATAGAAAGAGCTGCATTAAACATCGTATTGTTTGTGAGTTTTCTTTTTATAGTCCCCAGAGTTTTGTCAAGATAATTCTGAAATGCATTACATTAAAGAATCCAAAACATTTAAAGATTCTTTTTTTAAGTGTAGGACAATGCATTCAGGCTGTTTATTTCTCTAGGCAGTGCTATTGTGCAATGGTCATAAACATAACAGTGTGTGAATATTCTCGAAACTTAATTTCTGCAATTTTATGGAACAGCTCATGAATTGATCATGATGCTAAAATGATCATTGTAGTCTGAAATGTCAGAATTTTCGTCCAGCTCTTAAAATAAACATAGCCATGGTTTAGCAACTAAATCTCTTTATAAATTACAGGAATTAGAATCCTATTGAGCACTGTGAAAAAGCTGAAATTTTGCATGCTTTTACTTACACTGCTTTGAATAATCTTCAGTCCTGTCAAAGGTGCTTAGTTACATGGAGTTGTCTTTCAACAGTTGTGAAAAATGGTGACTTTCTTGAGAGCTTTTAGCATCACAAAATAATTAGAAACCACCAAGAACCTGCAACTCATCCTGTGCCCAGTTAGGATCAAGAGATTACAGCCTCAAAGCCTTTCATAAAATCTAGGCTTTTCTGATGTGTCTCAACAGACAATAGTTCAGTGTTCCCCCTTGTATCATATATACTGTTGCTTTGTGGTCTTGTATGTTTACCAGAAGAGGCTGAAAAAAATTTAAGAGATGAAGTGACCTTTGATCTCAGGCATAGAAAGCATACTTGGCACAGACTGAATACTTAATGAATAAGGGACTTGTCCCATGGCTATCAAAAAATATTTAATTTCCACAATAGAATTGCTTCTTTGAGACTACTTATGTACTTCAGTGAGACTTAACTGCTGTCAGCAGCAGACTGCTGAACAATATTCTCACCCCAGTGAAATCTGTATGTGCCCACCACTGAGCATGTGAGCAACTAATGCTGGGAAGAATCCCAGAGATGACTTTGACAGCCTTTAATACAGCAACTAATACATGGTTACATATCTTCTGATGGAGTGAGCTCTAATGTGTTTGATTACAAGCAGGAGGAAAATGGAAAGCTTTGACTTCTGTTGCTCAGATCTTTGATGTAAGGAATAATGCACAAATATTTGTTTTCTTCTTGTAGCATTTGTATGCTTTGCAAAGTGCAGTGTGCAAAAAGGGAGAAAAAAAAAAATCGTGGGTATTTTAGCTGAAAAGAAAGACCTTGACTNTTTTTTTTTTTTTACAAAGGAGAGAAAATGCAGCTGTCTGGAAAGTAGTGCTTGGGATTAGCAATCTTGATCATCCATCAAGTTTCATGCAGACCCGACTAGTGAGGACCATCATCCTCCATCCACGCTACAACAGAGCAGTTGTAGACTACGATATCAGCATCGTGGAACTAGATGAGGATATCAACCAGACAAGCTATGTAAGACCCGTCTGCTTGCCCCGCAAGGACCAGTTGGTTCAGCCAGACACCTACTGCTACATCACAGGCTGGGGACACATGGGCAACAAAAGTAAGATGAATATTTCTGTGACTTTTGAAAAACATATGAAGCTTCTATGTAGCTAATCAAATAAGCGATACCATTACAAACTTGTATCTATTTATGCTATTACTGCATCTTAATAAATACCAGGGAAGTGTAACTACTTTTGAAGGGATCAAGCTGTGACTATAGCCTAGCTTTTTCAAGCAGCAGCCTCAAGTTAAGCTCCTTAATACTTAATTAGAGACTGGCTTGATTTTTAAAAATGTTGAGGGTCTGGAAACTTTTGTCAAGAAAGTCCCCTGCATTAGTTATGACTTTACCTAAGTTGCATTCAGAACGGTATTGCAAAGGTATCACATCATCGGTGTGATGGAAACACTCCTAGCACAGTGAAAGGTGGAGGCACTGGAAGCAGTGGCATACAGGCTGGAGGAACAGGGTCATGAATCATTTTGTACTCGTGACACAATTTATTCCATAATCACAAATGTTGCTTTTGTATCTCCAAACAGAACATTAGTGTGTTTTCTTGTTTTGAGGCTGCCACAATCCTTGACAAGAACTGTTATGTTTGTTCAGGCAAAATGATTCTTGCAAAATAGTATGCAAATTAGCCTGGCCTCAACACTTCTAGTGCACTAGCCATTGTGTTTCTTCCTTTGCTGTTATTATAATAATTACTAGAGATAGCTCTTCTGTACGCTGGGTAAGGAAACCTTCTTTTCTGTATTGCTTCAGTGGAACTTCAGTTGTAGTGGCCAGGTTAGATGTAGTAAAAATTAAATTGCACACATGAATGGTAAGCTGTTTACTAGCATCTCTACCCATCTGAAAATATCTCTATATCAACAGAATGTTTTGTAGCACTGGTAAATGGAAAATGGCTTTTTGTACTCTAATGTGGTCAGTGTTGATTTTAGATTTTATGCTAGGAAGCATCAAAACCCACTGTGGCTACATAGCATTTAGTACTGCAATACCCTAGGTTGAAGAACTTTGATTAGAATTTGAACTCAGTCAGTTGCTTAGACTAGGAAGAAGTCTCCTATTGTCTCTTGAACATATTACAATAATTTTATTAGTTTCAAATTCTGATTTCCTGGTACATTCTGTAAGTCAAATTTACCCAAACATAACCGAAGTGGCTGTGATTATTACAAAGTTTTACCGTGACAAATGCCAAGAAACAGGGAGGTCCTGTCCTGGAACAGTGAATCAAACCTGTTGTCCACCTCTCGCACATTGCTGTTTTCCAGCCACTACTGCCCCCATCTTGAAAGTCACAAACTGCATCACATCAGGGTGCAAATGCGCAATAAACAGCAAATGTCATACCAGTCCCCATGTGCTTGGTCTTTCTCCAGAATGCAACAGATAGTTGTCCTTACATTTAATATAATGGAAATGTGTGTCATACCTCATGGAGTCATAATAGGTAAGTATTTGTGAATTTGTGTATAGTAAACACTTAATTCTGTTTTTCAGTGCCTTTCAAGCTTCAAGAAGGAGAGGTTCGCATAATTTCCTTAGAACAATGCCAGTCATATTTTGACATGAAAATCATCACCAGCAGGATGCTGTGTGCTGGCTATGAATCTGGCACTGTGGATTCTTGCATGGTAAGCTTCTCTGTAAGGAGAAACAGGAAGTTTCAACAAAAATTGCTTTTAGAAATCAAAGTAATGTGATGTTAATTAGGTGTAGCATACTTTATCTCTTCTAGGAATGACAACTGTCTATTTACATACTTTAACCCAACTTTTATTATTACTATTATTGGTAATATTGATGTAAACAACTTATCTTCATGATAATGAAATTCTGCTAGAAGACTCTAAGGTTTATCTGTATTAGTTAGGTTTTTAATTTGTATGAGCTTCTCCAGGTGAATTTTTGTACAAATGTAATGGGTAATAAACACCAGTAATGCTGTGTGTGGCTACACAGTTCATCAGAGCAGCTGGTTTTTACAGCTGAGTTATTTGCTGCAGGCAAATGGGTGTAGGAACCGTAATACAGCTTTAACCATGAGTGCTGGTCACATGTATAATAGACTGTTTTTAACTTTCCTGTTGCAGGGTGACAGTGGAGGACCACTTGTGTGTGAGCACACTCCAGGGCGCTGGACTTTGTTTGGTTTAACATCTTGGGGCTCTGTCTGCTTTTCCAAGGTTTTGGGACCTGGCGTTTACAGTAATGTGTCACATTTTATTGAGTGGATCGAAAGACAAATATACATCCACACCTTTCTGCTAAACTAACTCCAGATGTTAAGAATTGTGCTGACAGACAAAAGAAAAAGGGAATCAGCCCTTCAACACTGAAGGTTTTGCAGTCCAGAAACTCTGTGAAAAGGAGTTTCAAGGTCTGTCTGTTCTTGTTGTGGAGCTATGGAATATGCATTGTATGTTACCAGTAAATTCTCTGCTCATGAATATACTTCGCGGTAGAAACAAAAATCCTTTTGACTTTTCTTTTAACTGTGTTGTGGTGCTACTCCAAACACTGCAAAAAGCTTAAAAGAAAAGAACCAACCACTTTCTGCCTTTCAGCTATTATAACTAAGCAGTAGCACAGACTAGAAAAACTTTTAAAAATAACCGATTTTAATACTATTCAATTAGTAGCACATGCATTTTCACTCACTCCCTGTGATGAGGAAGGAACTTTGTGCATTCATATGGCACCGCAGGACATACATTCACAAGGACAACTCTCAACAGGGCCATACTACCTGCTGGAGGGTCTGGAAGAGATTGATGGGTTTGTCCATCCATGTGGCACAGGACACATCAAAGCACACGTGCAGGTCTCCAAAGGTGTGTGGCCATATGCTCCTGCTGTGCCTGAGCTAATGTGTTTTATCCCTCAGGGTGGTTAGTTTGCATGGGCATAACCCTGTCCTGATTCCACAGCTTCTGTTCCCAGAGCCAGCCTGGGCAGCTCTTCAGGGTGATGGCGGGGCCAGTAGGCCAAGAGATCTGTAACTACCAGTGGAGGCACTGGAGACCAAAACTTTATTGTTCAGACTCTTTGGACAGCCTCTAGCACTTTATCTTCTGTAGCTTCCAATGTCCTAATGCATCCAGGAAACACCCATGTCTCAGCAGCACTACACTGATCAATGCAGTTATCAAACCTGTGCCCTACTGGCTTTCCTCCCCACTTTATATAATGTGTTCAGCATACAAGGCATGCACTGACCATCTCCAGCCCTCTAAAAACATAAGAAGGTTGGCAATACCACAGCAATGGTTTCCCCTCCTAGAGTCAGCTAGTTTAGACATCTTGTGAGAGATGGCAAATGCAGATTTAAAATGCAAAAGATGCAGTGTGGGCACTGTCACAAATACTGGGGAACTGGTTAATTTCTATAGGTCTTGTATTTTGCATTTAAAGTTTAATTTTGACTAGCAAGATAAAACTTGGGAAAAATAAAAAAGCAGGAAGAAAATGAGTGATAGAAGGCTTGGGATTCCAGCTTCTATTCAAGTGAGTATTAGAAATACAAGAAGCAAAGTACAACAGCTTCACCAGCAAAGGCTCAAGAAGCCCAGCTCAGGTGCTTGGTAGCTAGATGTGTAGTGCTCTGTGCAGAAGTAAGATACTAAGCCTTAACTCCAAGGCAGTCTGGTTGGAAAAGATTATGATGGAGCTTGGCATCCTTTTATAGTGCTAGAGGGAAAGTGTGTCCTGTCAAATGCTTTAGATGATGTCCTGCACAGCTATCAGCTCTTAGGACGAGTCAGGAATCTGAGGATTACAGGATAAAAGCCACTGGGGAACACTTAGAATTGGTGTTTTCAGTGCTGTGCCTACTCCCCTGTGAATCCAGCCTAAGGCACATAATAAGCCTCTCTGCTACCTCTGGCATGGCCCCATGACAGCATGGCAGGGCCTTGTCTATAGCATGACTGCCGCATGGGGAAACATGCATTAAAAGACCTAACACACGGACATTTCAGGTACTATTAATCATGTTGCAACTCATCTACACAGATCTACTGCTTTCATGAGGGTTTATCTCTTATATCTGTATCTTCTCCTTAGACATCACTAACATTAGAACATTAGTCACACTAGACTGCACTGTAGACATGAATATTAAGAAACATTGAATATTTATACTGTGGATTCTGAAACTAAGTGATTACTGAATCACTTTTTCATGCTCAGAAAGAAAACTTTGAGGATTTGTTAGGTTTGATTTTTGTTGTGGTTTTTTTGTTTTTTACTTTTAATATCTCAAGGATATAGCACTTAAAATACTCTTCTTCCCTCAGTTTTAAATGAGAGAAAGCAGCTGTGACCCATGTTTATCTATTGCAAGTAGATTACAGGTCACTGATGCCTTGCCTCAAGGATATGGAGGCTGGAGCTCTCAGTCCTCACTTCAGCTTTCCTCTGAGGCTGGGATCTCTGTCGCGGTAGGGCAGAAAAGCTCCGAGTCCTGGAGCTGGTTATCAAGAGTTCCCTGAGGACCCTGAGGAGAAGATGGCCTAGTGGTTGTCAGAGCCAGCTGGCTGGTGTCAGACAGGTTCTGGCCAGGTCTGTTTTCCAAAGAGGTGCTTTGGAAATGTTCATTGCAGAACGAACAGCCCAGCCTGGCTTGTCTCCCCCAGATATGGTGGTTAGCAGCTCTGAATTTTGTAAAGCACCAGAGCACATAAAATCATTCATGTAGATACTAGCATTACCAAATAACAACATGGAGCTACACATTTTAATAAACTGCATTGGGCCTACCACCAGTTTCCAAACATCCCTCCCACAAAATGAGGGAGAGAGAGTCCTGCTTAAACAGAAGGTCCAGTCCCATCCTATATGGGATCAGTCTGAGGAAATTCCAGACTGAACCCCATCCCAAATGGCTTTAGGAGGGAGCACTTGGGTCTTATCCTTTCCCACAACTGTGTCTGACACAACATTCCATGTAAAGAGAAAATTTGTAATTTTATAAATGTATTTTTATACTGTTTTTTTAAACGTATGCACATGAAATAGGCAAACATACTCCTCCTTCCACTGTATCATGCCTTTTCCTGTGTGCTGACATAATGGCTATGATCACAATTATGCTGTTTGTCTCACAGGTGTAGCCTCATTGTAAGGTAATATTTGTTGGTTTTGCTTCTACCACAGCTGTATCTCCAAATGGAAGCAATGCCACTCAGTCAAGTCAATGTGTTTCTTTCGAGTTGTACTAATAAAAATTTACAATCATTTTCCAAATAACTTCTCTGTTGATATTGTGTTTTAATCTTTTGAGAGACTAAAGAATAATATGGAGGTATTAAGTTATAACTTTAGCAATAATGCCTAAAAATAGCCTTCAAAAGGCATTTTTGAATCCTTAGCTGACTGTTTTTAGCAGTCTTTTTAGCATCGCAATACTTGTGGAGATTCTGGCACTACTATCACTGTACAACTTTTAGTTTCTTCTGTTTGTATGCTTCCAATACAGAGTATTACCATGAATACTGCTGCCAACAACTACTCTGGACTTTGAAATCTGAAAAACCAAAGCTGCAATCAGATCTGCAATCTAAACACATTCTGTTCTATAATTCTGCTCTGGAATACAATTGATTTTAAATAAAAAAATCTCTTTTTAACTTGTACACAGAACTTCAACAACATGTACACATGCTGAAATCAAAATAATAAGCAGACAGTAGCTTAAAACAGTTAAAATTTACCTTTCTGCTGCAATAAGGAAGACAGGACCATGAGGGCAAGAGAAACATAACCAGAATAAACCAGGAAAAAAATAACACAAAACTCGCACTGAAATTCAGCTATGGGAATGTTGTTAAGGCAGTCACATTTGGAAGTTTCCCATTAGCCTCAGCCAAGGGCCAGGGCTGGTGGGAGCAGTGTTTTTTCTGTTAGCTGGTCCTCAGCCTTGTGCTGTGGAGAACTAGCTTGGGCTAAACATCAGCTCAAACTATGCCCCAGGTACAGACCAAAGTTTTTGTGCTGCCAAAATACTCAGCAAAGGCTGTGGCTGACTGCCACCTGCAAATGTTTAGCACAGGTGTGGTTGCTGTGAAAGAAAAAAATTAAAACATGTACTTTCTTCTGTAAATCAAATATTGCACATCAAAAATAGAGTTAAGACTGTTCTAGCTACAAAGTTTGGGACAGTTGGAGGTGGTTGTTTTGGTTTGCTTTAAAATTACAGAAGTGTAAATGCTGTGCTTCTTTTCATGACACTTGGAAGGCACCTGTGAGATGCTCTTAAAAGCTTATTTTCAAAACGGAAAAGTCAGATCATGCTGTGCCTGAGTGCAGGAGTGCAGAAGCAAGCAGGTGATTGTGACATTTTCAGAGCTAAAAAAGATAATAAAAAGGGAACATTGAACTGTTGAGAAGCACAGGGAGCACAGTTTGTTTCCACCCTTCATTTGGCTCAACTTTAGTTACGGCTAATTAACATTTTGGAGTTTTTATTAAAGACTCACTCCCCTATCCCCCCTTCAGTAAAAGACAGCAAGTAATCACGACAAATGCCCTCAGGTATTTCTGCTGTTTGTCCACCACAAAAAAAACCCCACAACAAACCCAACCCCCAAACCACTACACCAAAAAAACTATCAATCAAACAACCAAAAAAAAAAGCAAAAACAAAACAAAACCCAACCCCCCAAGCAAGTTTTACTCAACAGATAATTTAGATTATCACCCAGATTGCTTGTTGAAATCCTCTAATAAAACATAGCCTGTAGAGGACAATTTTAAGCAATATGGAGTACCAATATGCAAGACACACACACACACACACATACACGCACAAGTGTTATTTTGCACCAGTTCAAGTGGTACAAAAGCATTTATAATCTCAGCGGAGAGGAACAGTGTCCTCCTGAAAGCCTCACCGCACTAAGTTGTGAGTAATGAGGTGATGACGCTTGTAGAATCACAAAACAGCAATTTAAATGTCCCAGAGGCATCATGCAGCTGGTCTCGGGTCTAACAGATGTCTCCCACTCATGTTTCTTCGTGTAGTTATTTTGATGCCATGGCTTAGTCAGAAGGTTTTGGAAGATCTTACTCTGAATACTTACAGCTTTTGTATGAAAAAAATGCAAACCCCTGACACTAAATTATCATCTACCTGTCAAATCTGCTGGTAGGTTCTGCTTCTGCAGCAGAGGCAACAAGAGGGCAGGTCACAGGCTGGTGGTGTCCCCAAACTCTTTTCACAGTGACAGCAGGGGACAGAGCTGAGGCCTGCACTCCCTCAGGTCACTGGAAGTGCAGGAGCTCCCCCATCGAAGTTCAACATACCTCAGTCATAAAGTTAGAGGCTTATAAAACATGGACCAATCTCCTCTCAGTGGCCACAAGTGCAGAGAGGCCGTGGATTTAAAGTACAGAAGGAACATTCAGGTCAGATTATGAAAACAAAAACAATATTTGACTTTGAGGGCAGGAAAGCACTGCCTGTTTCTCTGAGCTCTTTACAGCAGGGCAACATCCGCTAGGAAGAACAAGGGTGGAGCTGAACGTGCCTTGGGGCTGTGGAGCAGAGTAGATGATTTCACTTCATCCCTGTAACTCTCTTCCTGTACGATTCTGTCCTGGTACCAGCTTGTCTCCCCACACAATCTGGTGACTGTTTTGCAACCCGGCAGCTCCCATTTCCTGTCGAGAAAACTGAGATGTTTCATGTGGGAAATCCGGAATATAGTCATGGCAAGGTGCCCCTCCCCCCACAACAAGAAGGATGTTACAGACAAGCATCTGAAGAAGTAACTCAAACCAACATGATCTCTTGGAATTTGAATCTCTGCCATTACTTCAAAGGTCTCCACTAACATTATGTTAGAACTTACCAAAACATTTTGTCCTTTGTTGAGCCGAATTAAAAAAAAAAAAAAAATTCAGAAATGGCTGTCATCACTTTCTCGTTCCACTACTTTTCTTCTACAAAAAGTAAACAAAAAGTATATTTTCTCTTTTTCTCCTCACTAACACTGGGGATAGAGTCCGCCCTAATTACAGTCTACCTTTTGAACACAGAGCTGTTATAAACATTTGGTAACATGTGGTGACCAGCATTTGAATGAACGCAGCATGCTCTCAGTATCTGCCCTTTGTATCAGCAGCTGTTCAGACCTCACAGCGTTTGTTTAAATTCTTTCAGAGATCTTAAAAGACGTGGAATATGTAATGTTGATCATTGATGTGGAAAGCTCATGGTTCAGTTAAAAAGCAGAGCCCTTTCCCGAAACATGGTGCCTAAAAATAAACACACGAATCTTGGCAATTTGAAAGCAGAAACTTTTAGCAAGTAACAGAACCAAAAAATGGGCTCTGCACTAGTAAATCATTAGCAGCCACAGTTTGAGGAAACTGTTTATTTCAACAGGTGCTAGTGAACACAAACAGATTTCCTAAGTTCCTCTCTAAATTGTCCATGTAGCTTTTTAGGAGGGAAGTAAAAGGAGGTTATATTTTAGAGAGTCTGGAATCTAGAAGTTTCCACATGCACCTCAGCCACTTTTTGTGCAATGTGTGAACAGTGGGAAACTGGCAGAGGGCAGGACTCATCTATCTTGGAGACAGCATTCAAATGTGGGACATGCAATGAATGCACTATGCCTTCTTTTGAGCAGCCTTTAGAGACACTTAAGCTGAGTAGTATAAAAGCCTGGAGGAGTGTAAAAACACCTGAGAGTGAAGAGGAGTCACGGTATCAGCTAGAAGCTGCTATTTGTAAGGGAAGACCTGAAGACCCACTGGAGCTCCTCACTGCTGCTGGCAGACAATTTTGCAGTACAGGCACAAGGTAGTTTAGAGAAAAAACATCCAGCCAACATCTGAATTGAGTTAGGTGGAAAAGAAGTCCATTTGGTGGCAGATAACATGAAATGGCACATGGAGTCAAAATGGGAGTGACAGAGCAGGAGGATGAACTGTCATGGAAAACAAAAGGCTGCACTTAAGATTTGCCCTATGGGAAGAGAAAGAGGGAGACATGTTACATGTGTCTCATTTGGGCTTCTCTCTTACGGTTACAATGGTGTTTGACTATCAGTGAGATGGCCCATGCAATAGCCTGGTGAACAAACTGAACCACAGTGGTTATATAAATTAGTGTCTACACACACTACAACATGTAATAAAAAGTCTTAAAACAAGCCAGCTGGTAACACCACATCCCAGCCCTATTGCTTCATATTTCAGCAAGTGGTGAATCTCAGGGCATGCTAGGGCTCTAGGGCAGCAGTGTAAGGGAGCAGGCTAACTTAGCTGAACTGGATTCTGCAAATCCACATTCATGCAATGTCCTGGTCCATAACACACCATGAGGTGTTATGCAGTGTTGCACATACAAGAAATAACCAGTATGCAAAGCCTACTGCATGAAGAAATATAAAAAATATTTCAGACATTTAGATCTTGAACATCTTAATAAATTATGGGAAAGTCTTATAAACAAAAAAGCTTTGAAGGAAATGTGTTCATCATCTACCTTGGCTGAAGAAAACCAAACCATAGCATGGCATAAATCAGCAGTTATTACTCCTGTGTGTAACGAGCTAGCATTCCAGCTTTGTAAAATACAGTAAAGCATCTTCACACAAAAAAGAACTCAAAACTGCTTTGTGTGCTGGAGATACAGTACTGCTGCCCTTTTCAGAAGCACACACACAGACTTTGGCACGTGAACTATTACCACCACATCTAACTGCATTCATTTTCTTTGACAAATTCAGTCTTTTCAGAGTTCAAGCCACTTGTACTCCCAGACTCATCCTGAATGTCTGATAAGAAGGAGGTGTTCTTTACTAACCCATCTCTTGAACAGGTCTGAAAAGGTGTTTTAGATGCTGGCGAAACACTGTCAGTGCTTTCTTCCTCTGATACAGCACTTGCAGCTGAAGGCACAGACATAGGTTGGAGCTCCACTCTATCATTCACATTGCACTCATCTTTCCATCTCTGAATTGCTCTCCTCTGCTCCTCCGGCGACAGTCTGACAAGGTACTTGGCTCTCAACACTGGAGATGGAAAAAATGTTCCTTGGAGAACTCTTATCAAATATCTACAAAATAAACACAGTTACAAATAAGCTGTTTAAAAGAAAACCCAGAACTGTTTCCAGTGACCAAAGGAAACCAAACACCATTCCAGTACTCCTGAAGCCTAGTTCCTGGACTGGAACTAGATGATCTTTAAGGTCTCTTCCAACCCAGGCCAGTCTATGATTCTGTGATATTAGAACTGACTTAACTGGCAACTTAGGTTGGATTTAATTTCACAGATTTTTGCAGTGAATTTTCAGTCAACAGAGCATCCAATGTCTGTCCCTCCATAAGAGAACTTCTCCTTTAAACCTCCAGTGAAAGCCTCAACCTCACTCCCACATGCGCTAGAAGCTGCAGAGAAGCTTCACAATGCCCCTGAGTGGGGGCTTTTCAGCACCATACAAAGGATCATATCAGAAATAAACATGGAAAAAAAATACATGTGACAGCAGTAGTCCCGTAACAGGCACTTGTGCTTCAAATGACGGGAGCAGAAAAGCTGCAATTAGCCACAACAGCTATAAATCTTCTGAGGTATTGACACAGGGAGAGGACATATGACTTAAGGAATATCTAAATAGTTTGCCTTTAATTCACCATGAAAACCACTACTCTCTTCAAAATAACAGTCACATATTGGAAGTAGTCACCAAGCTGAAACCTTTATCCTACCATGGCTCTCTACAGCCCTACCAAAAGGTCCCAGAACAGCCTTTATCCATTAATTTGCCATATAGGGGAAATCTACTGTGTGTGAAAGAAAAGGTTATACAGTCACCACCTGAACTAAGCTGAGAACAGGGACGAAAAGGGAAGAGACCATGTGTTTCCTGCACCTCATGGTTTGTCATTCTGCTGAAGTGTGAACCAAGCCATCAGTCAGATCAGATCAGTCACGAGCCCCCAGTGAGTGCAGTAAAACTCTTGATGACATGCTTAAGACACAGATCAGATATATTCAAACAGGACTTTATACTTGGTGGCCATTGCAGGCATCTACAGGCATGGCTCTGCCAGCTTTCCTGCTGGCAGGACTGATAACTTATGCAGCCTGTACTACAGCATTCGATCCAAAAAGTGTGCTGAGATTGTGTCTAATGATATAAAATTACATCAGATGAGCAGGAAATAGCACTTATTCTCCTCAACTCTTCTCAGTATCTGTGCAATTCAAGTCTCATTCTTTCTGAAATGATGTAAGAGGGAAAGAAAGAGACGTAACACAGAGGAATGAATAATTAGCACTGGAAGCACTTCACTAGTAGGCTACAGACCTGAGTTCATGCTCAGGGAGTGAAATGAAGATAGCTGTGGCTACTAAAGAAAGCCAAACAGAGGGTTTGATTAAGTCTCTTTCACTGGTTTTCACATGGTTTGTTATGTTCTGTTGGTTCACTCAAGTGTCTCCATGCTCAGCATGCTGGAGTCTTCCACCTCTATCCAATACTACTGCCCTTCTAGGGTGAATGAACTACTGAACTTGAACTTGCCCTTGTGAATCTAGTCAGCATGTTTCCATCCCACAAAGAAGCCTGTACATGCATTCTTCATTCTAAATACTCTTGTATATATTCATTACATAAATTTCAAATAGAAAATCATTTCATAAACTAACACAGACTAAGCACACTATTTCTTTGTCTATATATAGTACATGTTCAACTTTGGTCACTAATTTAACTGATTGGTATATAAATTATGGACTATGTAATTATAAAAATTACTGTTTCTTTAACCTCCAAAGACAATATTTAATATTATATAAACCACAAAAGAAATTTTTTATTACTGAAATTTACTTGGAGAACTAAATGGCACTAAAAAGTTGTCCTCACATAGCTTGGTCTAGTGGAGTCATGAAATTCTCATTTTTATTGGGGGATGCTAGGGAGAAAAGACCTGTAGCCAGAGATTCATATCACCACTGACTCACAGAAAACTGATTTTGGTAACAGCAGCAATCTACAATTGTAAAACAGAAACTCACCTGGGTAACAGAGCAATGCAAGTAGTCAGGAGGCAAACTAAGTAAAATACTGGGTCTGTCATGTGCTTTTCCATGATCCAGTAAAAATCTGATTGTGGGTTGTGGGTTTTGCAGATTGCTCCAAAAGCCAGAGTGAACACGAAGTAAAAGAGGATGCTGCCCACTATAACTATCGTATGTATCCACGTCTGCATTTCAGAAAAGGAAAGCAGTAAGATTTAAGCTGTAAAACAGAAAGACTGTTACATCTGGATTAACATGCACACTTTTCCTCCAAGGGCAGCTGTTGAATGTAACAGAGGATGCATCTGTTCAGATAATATTCCTAATTTCATGCAGAACAGTCCAGAAAGAACGGAGCCTTCTTTTGACAGTATATAGGCGTTCCAGATATTTAATTTTTTAATTCTCATAAATTCATAGCTTTTCATTCTTTAGTGAAAGACATTTGCTTCAGATTACCTACCACCTCATCCACTTGCAGCACAGAAAGCTTTCTCAAGCAACTGGAGGTGAAATCTTCACATGACACAACCCTTATGTATCTTGCTTGAGATGTTGGTTACCATTGTACACTGGAGTTTTCTGTAATTTTACACCAAAATGGCTATAACAGCTACTAAGAAAACAACATTGCCACTGGTCTGACAGCTTGCCAACATTAAAAAATGCGAAACAAAACACATTCAAGTAAAGTTCTCTAATCAGTGTGTGAATACATTCATGCTATATATATTTTCTCAATAAAGACATTTTAAATATGGCTGTCATACTCCCAAAAGAACAATGAAAAGACTGAATCACAACTTGACATTTCATCCATCATAAAACAATCCTAAAAAATACTTTTAAGAAGTCAAAGAAAAACAAAACCCATTAGTGAGTGTCCTTCTACTATACCCATTTTTCATTTTCTTTAGCCCAAAACCCTAAGGATTACCCTTGTAAGGGCTCTAAATTTATCCAAGCTAAGGCAGATACTTTAGCTTGTGCAGACTTAAAAACTGAAATAATGTTTCTTAGCATATTGGTTGTCCAGTTCTGGCACCAAAATACACCTCTGAGTTGTTCATCCTGGCCACAGAAGACCATCAATTCCAAGCGTTCAAAATCAGCAATTTACACTGCTGTCTTTGAGATGCAAACTTTGTTAACTAAAGAAGTTTCAGCAGATCACTGGTGGATTTTACCATTTGCAAAATTGAACCAACATCCCCCAGACCAACCTACCTTAAAAGGAAGCAGGATCATTTCACTATTTGTAAGTAATTCAGAGCCCAAAACTTAATAATTCTTAAGTTTTGTTAATTTTAGTCATATTTCTATTGGTTCCAATGACAGGTGCATTAGGAGAGCTCACATGGTCACATAAATATAATATTTAGTGTTTGATCCTTTTTACTTATTGTTTTGTATATGAAGACCTTTCTTCCCTTTAATTTTACTGAAAGGTGTATGCACATACTCTGTAAGAAATATACTCTTTGGGAAACGAAGTACTTACCACAGACTTGCACTCAATGAGAAGGTGAAACAGCATTATGAAGAGTGCTGCTGTGTTTATGGGGTTTCCAAAAGACAAAATGTCTATGTCTGAGCCACAGTAAGTCTGTAAAGGAAGACAATGGTCAGCATCAAATATTCTTTATGTACAGTCCTAATACAAAGTAGCATGAATAATTTCAATACCATACATATTTGCATACACAGAGTTCAGTTCTGTTACAATAATCATCTTCTTAGTATACACTTATACACAAGGAAGTAAAAATCAAATACTTCATTCTATTCTCTAATTTGCTTATGTTTCAAGTAAGTCAAAATGTATAAATGTATTTTGTAGCCAGCACTTACAAAGAAAGGCACAAAAAAGCAAACGAGACTTTGGTAAAAAGCATCCAGCAAGGTTATCCAGAAAGTTGAAGGCAAGTAAGCCTGTAAGAGAAAAACAAACAAATTGAAACAAATTGAACAAATTGCTGCATCCTTAACTAGCATTAACTTGGATCTGGGGAAAGATTATCTGCAGAAGTAATTACAGTTAGTTTCCAAGTGAAAAAGGCATCTTTTGTGTTATAGTAATTAGAACAAAGATCTCCCTCCACACATAGAGCTAACTGCTAGTATTTCAATCAGCAGCCAGCTCTGGGAACTCTGATCTTGCAGTTGTTCCTATCAGAACGGATGTACCAGAGCCTCAGCGGAGTCCTAAGGAGGGGAGGGGGCTGATGGACAGGGAAGTACCCTGCAGCTTACTATCACTGAATACCCATTCCCACCTTCATCCATCTCCATCCCTTTTTGTAATGGGTGCTGTTTGACTCCTCTGTGAGCTAATCTAACTCATCAGATGTGAGAAATCAACTCACTTCTCTGCTGGAGTAACACATTCCTCTTTTAAGAAGTTAAATCAGCTCCTGGAGGACCTGATGGGGTAACTGAGCTGGCACGAGGGAAATAGTTTAACTATATGGATGAAGAGGGAACAGGAAGAAAAGAAGAGAGAAGGGAGTAAGACTTCCTCTGTCAGTAGCAACAAATTGCTATGACAGATCGACCACCTAGGAAACCATAATTGCCTATACTCTGGCTCAGCTATAACCCACTCTTTCAGGCACTCAGGTGAGACACACAGGTGAGAAGTCCAACCATCCAGGATATCCTCTATGATTAGAGGAGAGACAGGTTTTTCTGAAGAGCTGAACTGCTGTCTGGAGGTGATGTGGTAAACTTACTTGCCTTTCAGGAAAGTGCTTTAAACTACTGAAGATGAATCCCATTTACTGTTCCATTATTTTTATAGTTTATACGAAGCTGTACACTTGTGATGTCATGGTGCAATACTGTGATATTGCATCTTACTGCATCTTTTAAAGCATTTCTCCTTCTTCTATACTGTATTTAATTCCAAGCAATTATTTCTGTGTGCTTCCATGCAAGAAAGGAAATGATAACAACTTCAACCACAGAGCAAAGAATGATAGGATGGACAAAAGACAACATTAACAGAAGATAAGGGAATAAAAAGTAAAAGAAAGAAATATATTATGTAATGCAGTAGTTCTAATTATGTTGCTTCAAAACCTTCATCTCAGCATAGATCATTGTACTGTACATCTCCTGAAGATAAAAACAAATCATGAGGCCTTGCAACATTTACGTAATCAAAATTCTCTGACTGACTAAGCACAGACCTGCTCAAGCCAATCTACAGAGGTTTGGATTGGTACCAAAAGAGTACTTTGTTTTTCAAAAATACTGTAAAAACCAAGCAACATAAAATATTTAAGGATATATAAAAACAAATGTAGGAGTCCACAAATAAGCAACATTCACTGTATAACCTTCTTTACCTTCTAGACCAGACCTAAACTTCTGCCAGGTTATAATAAATGAGATGACACTAGTACACAATACGTTGTAGCTCTTTTTTTTTTTTTTTTTTTTTTAAGAAATATTTGTTAGAATAGAGTAGAATAAAACAGAATAAAGTATTTCAGTTGGAAGGGATTATTGAGTCCAACTGCTTGACCACTTCAGGTCTGACCAAAAGTTTAAGTACGTTATTAAGGGCATTGTTGAAATGCCTCCTTAACACTGACACAGTCCTGGGGCATTGACCACATCTCTAAGAAGTCTGTTCCAGTGACCATCCTCTTGGTAAAGAAATGCCTTCTAATGATATTGTAGGATCTGATCATAAAGAAAATGTTGAATTTTCTGAATGGTGACTCATATAGTCAATGTTTCCTCTCTCTGGACTATTAGCACCTATTTTGTTTCAGGTTCAGTATGTCACTGCCTTCAATTGTTATACTACAGATACTATTTTAATTATTAAATTAATTACTTTAGAAGTATAAAGTTAAAATTATGCTAGAATTCATTCATTCACTGATTTATATAATTTTGGTTTAGAACCTACTCCTTCACTCCCTTCAGGTTTCTGTGCTAAATGTTTGGACAGAATTTACTAATAGACCAGGTAGGATGTATAGTGCTTTCAGGCTGGAAGGCAAATTTCAGAACATACGTGTAAGGTGAAAAGTACCCTGACTGACAGAAGTTCTTTGAGATTATTTGAAATTAATCTGCTCTGGTTCTTTGACAGTTGAGACCATTATATGACAAAGGAAAATACAGAGTGCCCTTATCTTGCTCAAACAAATCCCAGTTTGAAGAAGCATGTTGACAGCTGACACAATGAATGAAATAGACATGCTGGTAACAAAGTTTATCTAGTACATCGCTTTACTTGAAGTCCTTAATTTCTTTTATCATCCAAATGGTTGATAAGATTGGGTCTATGACTGAAAAGAACCTAAAAAATCTTTTGAAAACCAGGTTTGTTATTTGTGCACATAATGCACAGGCCTAGACACTTCCATAGAGAACATGATCTAAAACAATGTTTGTCTGAGATGAAACATACAGGAAAGACATGGCTCAAATGTTGACCATTTCAATTTGTTTCAGACCAAGCACTCTGTAACCTACCACAGATTTCTGGCTTATTGTGTAAAGCTGTGGGAGTTCCATTAGTATCTCTGCAGATACATCTTTGTCCAAGACACCATAAATGATGGGTGGCACCGATGTAAAAAGGAGATTGAAAAGAATCAAGATCCAAGAGTCAGTCATTGATGTGCCTGAAAAGCCGCAGAGAAACTGGTACCAAAACAGGAGGTTCACAAAGGTCTGAAAAGCCAAAGAGGATATGATGAAATTTCAGCCATTGACAAATGCTTTAAAAACAAGAGAAAAACTGGCAGGTCTTATGTCTGGTTAAAGTAATCTGTGAAAACATTTCAAAATCAGACACGACTTGCTGAAACAGACACGCTGCCACCTTATTAGTAATGCTCATCACCCACTGCTTAAACAAATCAAACAACGGCTTTGAGTGGGAAACTTAGTCCAAGAAATAAGAGCCTCTGGTGTCTGCAGGCAAATGGGAAACTGAATTGTTTGACGCATGCTTTTTGAAACCATTCACAAGAGGAGGAGAAAAAAGAAAATAAAGCCTCACTAAACCTTTCAGTGCTCAAAAATACATAAACTGTGATTTCTCTAGAATGGAACAGCTACATACCACATTCTTGTAGAAGCAGTAAAGCACCATATTGGTAAGTCTGGTATAACACCAGTGACCATGGACAAGCAGCAGCTTCCTGAGGTGTCTAAACTGAGAGATTGCAAAGTCACTTGCCATCACAGCCTGCAAAACAAATGAAGAAAAGGATATGCTATAACCAAACTGTCAGAGATAAGCTTCAGATACTGCCAACCAAGCAATTTACCCAGTGCTGAAAATCCTTATAATTTTTTATACATAGTGCTTGCCAGGTTATCCTCACTCAGATATCCGCTTCTGTACAAGACTTTACAACTAAGACAAAGAGCTCAGTCCAACACAGCACAGGCAGGAATACGGCAGTCATCATTACCACCACACAAGTGCACAGAGATCACTGGCACTGACACTTAGGCTGCTCATTTCCCTGATGACTTGAGTAATATGGAGCTCACTGACAGGTAGCAAACTGTTGTTTGGAGCTTGACCAGCAGCATTCAGCTTCTTGATTGCTCCTGGTGGAATGCTGAGGCCTAGGTGTGCAGCTCAGGCTGCAAAGCCTTGCCCATGTAAGGGAACAGGCTGTGGAGCTATTAGGTCTCCAGAGTACACTGATTTAAAATGGAACTGATTCAAAATGGAACCTGACATCATTTACAGCTGTCTTTGGATACACTACCTGCATGCCTTCCTGGCCAGATATTCCCACACCGGTGTCAGCCACCTGGATCATACTGACATCATTGGCACCATCACCTACAGAGAAAAGAGGAAAAATAAAACTAGCTTTGCTGACTATCACATTACTATGAAGGTGGCAGGAGAAGATAAGTATCAAACACCACAGAGTTCAGAGAAATACATTTTTATGGCCAACACTGAAAAACCCTAAGGAAAACAGGATTAGTAAGTGAAAGGCCCAACCAAACTGAGCTATGCTCTCCAAATAGATAATAGCTGTTCCTTTTGTCAGAATTTAGCTGGCATGCTGCACCAGGAAATATGGGGGCTTTAAATCACAGCCAGTCATCTCCCCTCTGGCTCCTTATTTTGGGGAGTTGTGATGAAAAGAAAAATGCTCTCACTTGCTGCTTTGCATGTTACATAACATGGTATGACTGATGCTGTTCTTACTGCTTTATACTGAAGTTAAGTTTATGGACTAAATTTGCTACTTCAGAAAGACAAACATCATCTTATGTCAGAGACAACTACAATTCAAAGGCTTATCTTAGTCATAAAAAAAATACAAGAGAAGAAACTGGCTTCTACTTTTTTTCAGAGAAAGGAGGATAACCCCAAGACTCACCTACAGCTAATGTCATTGCCTTTAGCTTACTTCGCACCAGTTTGACCAGGACACTCTTCTGCAGTGGTGTGGCTTGGCAGCAGACTACAGCCCGACATTTTTCCGTGAGTTCCAAGAAAATATTCTGTAGGCTGTCATGAAGGACATGTTCTAAAGTCCTTCCATCAATAACCAGGCCTGCATTGAACCCTCGAGCTTGGGTGGAGGGACTTGCAGAGACATTTTCAAGTTTCTCACTGTTTTTTCTTTTGACAGAAGCATTCTTCTGGATGGCTTCTAAAATTTTACTCATTACCAAGGCACAGGCATCCTAAAGACAAGAGAATGGCGTCTTATGAAATACTGTTTCTACTCTGCCTCCTTTTTCAATTCATAAAATACGTATGGGGAAAAAGTCAAATGCTGTCCTTGTATAGTATTTATCTTGAAAGGCTCAGACATGAGGCTGAATACCCCTTTAAAATCACAAGGGATGCAGACGCCTGTTAATAAAAGTGTCTGTGATAAACTTTGTTTAAGCAGATTTACTTGGGTATTGCATTAGAAGAAGAGAGGAAAACCTAAGCAAGCCAGAAAACCTTCACAGACTAGCAATATTAAGGATTCTGTAATATAAATACAACTTCGATAGAAAATTTCTCATTCTCTGTTTCTTTTCCCTGGCATGCAAAGCCAAAAATACATTTCGTATCACATTACAGGTGAGCTGCCATGAATTACTGAAGAACTGGCCTTTTGGAATGTTTTACCTTGTCAGAATCAATACAAGATGCTCAAACTGTAGTATCAATATATGTAAAGCCTATGCAACACCGAAGAAAATACATCTTAAATCTTCTCATCATTTTACCTTGAAATGCAATGATATCAAATCCTGGTTTTATTTCTAAGCCCAGTTAGAGGGAGGAAGAGCACTTCTGCAAAAGGGGCTTTTCTCACCGTCAAGTAAGACACCAATTTCCCAGTGGGGTAAAAGGAAAAGTGTTGGCACCAATCAAACTCCAAGCTTTCCTCAAATGCAACTGGACTAAAACTCCTTTCTTTTTTCACTTTATTTTCTCCACAGTTACTTCTTGCCACACTATCTTTTATGGCATATACAAATTGTATTTCTTAAGATATGTATAAGTAGAGAAAAATAAGAAAAATTAGAACAATCCTCAAAATCTCAGGTCATGTCAACTCCTTAGTTTACCACAGGGAGAAACTAAGAAGTCTATTCAATTAAAATAATTAATCATAATGTAGGGACTGTATACAAAGAAACAGATGTTACATACATAGAAAGGATTTCATATTTTACCCACAAGGAAGAACAATACAGAAAAGCAGATGTTCTTTGGTTTCCCAAGCAAACAACATTTGCTTTTCTGTATTGTCATGTGGAACAGCCTTATTGAATTTTTCAGCAGAGAAGAAAACCTACTCTTCTACTCACCCTACTCTGTGATTTAAGAGTGAAGACTCTGTCCTCTGGTTCCAGCAGTTTACAAGCATAGGCAATGTTGACAGCTGTCTCTCTTTTGTCACCTGTCAACATCCATATTTTTATTCCAGCTTTCCGTAATGCCTGTATTGTGTCTGGAACACCCTCCTGCAGGCGATCTTCAATGCCAGTGGCACCTTAATTAAAACAAGTAGAAAGATTAGTGCTGCTGTATTTCCAAAACCAAAATGCTCCAAGAGTGACAGGACGAGCTGGTTCTCTGTCTGCGCCCACATCCCAAAACAGACATGTTACCATGATGTGCTTGGAATTCCAGAAAGCAAGCACCTTGGCAGTGTGAAGTCATTTAATCTCCTTATTTTCACTTTCATTTAATGTCAGGGCCAACCCATATTGCTTATTGGCACACCAGAGACATGAACCTGCAAGACAGCAGGTCTCCAAAGCAGCTTGACTTCTCTCTCTTGGCTTTAGTGGCAAAGGGCACCTATGTATCCTTAAAAAAGAATCAGTTTGCAGCACTGCTCTGGCTTCTCTCTAGAAACCGAAGCCAGTAATCCCAGAATTCCTTTAGAATCAAGGTCTACGGCATTTGCACTAAGCAGATATAACACAAAATGAGGGAAGGGGCATCCTTTACACAATAGGATCTGTCTCTTCAGCTTCTAGCATGAGCTGCCTTTACCACCACAGTCAGATCTTTGCACTTTGTTTTCCAAATGTTATTTGCTGGGCGGTTCTCTAAAATGATTATGCCAGATTGCCTGCAGTTTACCTTTCATACACCTACAGCAAACATTTTTTGTTTTATTTCTGCACAGCTGAATGACCTTCAGAGGAATGGTTCCTGCAGAAGCACGCCTGACTTCTTTTCTCCATGTTGTTACAGGAGAACACAGCACCAGTACACCTGCTGTGCCACAAATTCAACACTGATAGAAAATATGCCCAGAAGTGGGGTATCTCTGAATATTTGCACAAGCAGGCCTGTGACTTGTTAGTATCATTTCATGTGCCTGTTATAATGACATTTAAAAATTCTAGTGAAAACAGAAAAATACCCAATAATAACAATAAAAAAACCAACAAAACCCCCCAAAAATCCAAACAAACAAGAAAAACCCAGTAGATTTTTACAAACAACAGGAGAGCACCATCTGTCTTCAGTGTGCTTTACAACTGATACCAACTCACCAGTGAGATGTATGAAAATTCAGGAGTGATGATAAATTCTAAGTCTGTAGAAAGCTATCTGTTACACAGATTGAGATTAGCACAGCTCTCTGCAAGCAAATTCCAATTATGAACATCGTGGGCATTTTCCTGGGAGTTACAGTATTTTCTACCTACCAAGCAAAGTTAATTTGGTCTCAAGCCTCATGGCAGATTCAAGCAGCAGATCCTCCCTATTGTCAATGCTGGTTTCCGCTAAAAAACGATGATTTAACCACTCTGCATACTCTGCATCACTCATCACCTACACAGGGAGGGAAAACATATGGCATGTATCCATACTGGGTTTTCAACAGTGCATCACAAGCATTCTCGTGGTTACTTCTGCTGTCCACATCCTGAATGTACAAGCGCAGCCCCTAGCAGCACATTGCTGACATGCTCCAGGACGTCCATGTGGGTTTAGTACAATGTCCAGAGTGTTAGATTACTTTGCCAGGCTACTCATTGGAACCCTGCAGGCTCCTGGGGCTGCCTGACAGATTTCCATTTAGATGGATGGCAGGCAGGGCAAGGGGCAGGGCGCACTCTCACCACTGCTGCTCACCTGCCGCGCTGGCCCCGCCACAGAACTGCTGCACAGCCAGGCACTGCACAGCCTGTGCTTTCACTCTGCATGAACCTTTGTAAAGAGGCTTCTCACCCTTTTCAATCCCTATGGAATTTTACTTCCAATCAGCTTTGACTTTAAAACAGAATCTCAAAACATCACTTCAGTTGTGCATCCACAGCTCATACCACTGCGAACTGTTTGTGAAACCCGATAAAACAGGTGTGACAATCTGTTTTCTGTGTCTGGAATTCCACTCAGGGTAAGATTCACACAAGGAGACCTGCTAATGACTCCTAAAAAATGTCTGGCTATTTGACAATCCCTGTTTTAAAATTAGGATGCTAAGATGCTTGGCATCCTAAACTGACAATTGCAATCTAACAGATGACAGGAATTAATCTGGGATTTCTTACAAAACATCAGGATAAACAAAATGTAGCAATAGAAGAATCTGTTTAGGAAACGTGATATTTACTCCATTGGTGATACCACTGAGGTTGGTCACAGACTACAAGCTTTCTTCAAAATAGATATTAAAAGGAATACCTTCTTAGCAATACACAGGGTGCGCAGTCCTCTTCTGGCATAGTCATCCAAATGCTGCTGAGTTCTCTCTTTAATCTTCTCTTCAATTTCAGAATTATTAGTATGTACTACCACACAAAAAGATGAAAAAGCAAATTAAACAGGCATATTTAGGCTAAATTCAGCAGAAAATTTTGAAGGTTTAAATACATTATTTAAGTAGCAGTATGTTAAAACATCATTAAAGGATAACAAGGGCAAGCAAAGAATTTTATAGATACCTTCAGATGCAGTTCTTAACAAATCCATCATGACTGAGTCTGCACCTTTTGTGTACACCACCACTTTGTTGGAGACTGGATGCCGAACCACCACTGACATCCTTTTCCGCAGTGAATCAAAAGGCAGGATATGCAAAAGCTGAAACGTTAAAGACCCCAGACCTGCAAAGTCCACAGTTACTTGATCTGGAGTCCTAGATTGTAAAACACATTTATAAGCCCTAGCAGCATGAACCAAGGCAGATTCATCTGGACTTTCAGCTTCATAATATAGATTTGGTATGGGAGATAATTCAGTAGATGACACAGCCTGGTTGGGTTCACCATCAGCAGCTACATTCACTAGATGTAGTTCTTCAGGCACTTGAGAATTTTCTGGGCTGTCAGTGTTGTGAGGTTCAGACACCCTTTGAGCAGTTCCATCCAAAGTAGGTGAGGCCAGTTTCATTCTAAAAATAGACAGTTTTCTCCCAAAACTACTGGGGCTTTCAGATGATGACTCCTTTACACTTGGAAGTGTGGAAGAACTTAGTCTCCAGACTGAAAACCTCTGGAACATTTGCCTGATTTCCTCAAGTGATTTAATAGGCACCCTACGCAGTGAAGAGAGTCTCATCTGAAACAGAACAAAGAAAGTATATATGTTAAATTCTTCCTATTTTATTACATTAAGGAAGGACATCTTACAAAGTAGGTATGTTTCAATAATGAAAGTAGTATTTTAAAATTTACCATGGATTTGACTGCTTTTATTAAAGATGGCCAGCTCAGGTAAATACGAAACCATATGAGTACAGTAAACAGCCTCTGTAAGCTGTGAAAGTACTTCAGGTCTGAAAACTGGATGTGTTTCAAGTTTAATTCATGACTCCATGCAATAATTCTTTTCAGAACTTTCAGAAATGAACAGAGTTAGTACGACAAAGTAACTTTTAGAAGTTATGGCAAATTGAACTAAACACTTTAATCCTTGTTCTGAATTAGCAAAATACTTGTGAAGAATACACCAACAGCCTCACACTAACTAGCTACAAGAACTGCTAAACATGCCATACCTTATCAACGGGTTTTAGTCCTCTAAATTAAAAGACAGCTCCCCTGTGATCAATGTTATAAAATAACTCGCTTCCTGTTACTCAGATCTGCTAGCGAGGTAATAGCTTACAAAAATAACGCATACAAGACTGACATTCCTTTCTTATTGCTGGTGAGGACGTAAGAATGAGTTATCAGGAAGCACGTTCTCTTTTGCCACTGAAAAGCAAAAAGTAGGGACACACTGCAGCTTAGTTCTTCCACAGTTCCAGCAAGCTGCAATGTGTCTCCATTCAACATCATGGAAACAAAGACTAGGAACATCCTTTCGTTGCGTCCTCCTGTGGCAACACTGAAATCTCCCGCTGACTTGAGTTCTTTCCTGTCATTCCTTAATCATGAACTCAGAAACCTCCTTCCATGTTGCCCCTCCCAGTCTACCTACTAGTGACCAGGAAATCTCCGAGTCTGCTGGCAAGTTATTCAGACATATTACTCTCAAAAACCCAAGACTCTCACCTGTGTATTTTTCTCCATCTCATTTAAGGAATAGGTAACTATTGACTATGAACTCATCTGCCTTATGCACACATGGATCTTTGGCTGCCTACTACACTTTCTGGGAATGCTTGGAAGCACACAAAAATGCCAGGCTTATTTATATATAGGGGGTACTTCATACTTCACAGGATATGTTTTGTGAATGTCTCCAGCTATGGTTGTAGATTTACTGCCTAAAGAGACACCAAAATCTAGTTCTGCACATGTCACTATCTTTTTTTCCCCAAAACAAAGTCGACAAAGGTAAATCACCAGGTAATGAGGGAAAGAAGTTAAAGCTGAATTTGGGGATTATCCTGCAACACAGTCAAAACTAGCAAAAAATGGGAGTATGAAAAAACCCAAAAGATTAAAAAAAAAAAGTAGTAGTATTTTTTAAAAAAAGTTAGGTTGTGTGCACTGAAAACAAGAGGTCACTTCAAACTACTAAACCAGGGCAGCCTAGCAAATGCACTGTTAATGTGTGGTGGGACAACTTTATGCCACTCTGCAAAGCAATTTTTCTTCAGACTAATATACACATAAAACTTCATCTTCCATACTTTTGCTGAATCTTTATCTGAATAGTCAGGGAACAGGTTAAGAGCATTCTCAGTTTCAATATTCTGTGAATCTTCAGTGATTTTTCTTATTTTTCAGCCAACAATAACCCATTTGTGAAGGTAACCTGAATGTTAATGTATTCTTACAGGAAGTTATACCCATATCTAAAAAATACCATAACTAGAATATGTAAAAAATTACAACTGCAATCTAATCTCCAAATTTGTCTTGTAAGAGTTACAAATGGTCACAGAAACAAAAAGACTCAAGCCAATTTATCAGCATTATTTTACTCATTGACTCATTGCACTCCATGGTTTTACAGAAACTCCTTTCTTCCTAATAGGACAAACCAGCAAAGGTGGAAAGGACAATTTTTAAAACGTCAGTTAATTGTGTTTTTCTTTTTGTAATTGAACCCAAAGGAGATCAGCTACTTGTAAATATGGCCAAATAGCCAAAAGCAAAGCCTTCTTACCTTCTGACGTGGCTGATTGGGGCCTGAAACTACAACAGTATTACAGATTGCCAGAGCAAGAAAGAAATCAGTGATATACATTGTTTCCAAAGATAACTTGCTGTTAGCTTCTTCTGGTTGTTGATAGGAATGAAAAGAAATTTGACTGAACTTCTCCAGCAGCTGTGTGTCTGGTACAACGTCTGTTTCCTATTATGAAATGAACAAAACCGTCCATCAGGTTATAAACTTAGTCTCTGGAGGCTAAATCGCTTACAGGTGGTTGAAGTGTAGAAGCCCATAGAACTTCCCTCCTGTGCAGAGTTGGTTGCATCAGGAAACAGAGGAACACTGGCACCTTCACTGCCTTGTGCTAGTCCACTGAAAATAGCAAACTTCATGCCCAAAGAGGTAAACACTAAAGGCTTAGTTCATAGCCTTAGACACTTCAGCGGAGATGAAGTATGATGAATGGTATTTAGACACTTTCAGGTACAGAAGCAGAGTTTTTTTCTCTCATAACCTCAAATAAGTATTGGCCATATAGATATTTTCTATTAAATACAAAAGAAAAAAAAAAGCTGGAAACCTCTTAAAATAAAAGAACAAACTGTTAATAAAATTAGTTGGCAATTTCATTTGAAGTGATCTTGGATGCAGAGCAGCAGGAGTCAGAGCATACACTTTTATGAACCAACATGTGTCTGCAACGTCAGTTGTAAATAGCATGCAACCAAGCCATTGTGAGACCTCTGATTTTGGTGAAGAGAGGAAGAATTTCTTAAATGACAACCAATCTGATCAAATGGGAGTAAAAAGAGATACCCTCACGAGTTAATTCAGAAATTTAGCATCAAACCCAACAGCTTCTACTTACAATGGGACTGCTGAAAGCCATGTCTCCTGAGTGGAGAGTATCAACCGCTTCATCTTGCCTTTTGAATGCAGAGTAACTACCAGACAACTGATTCAAAGACTTTCTGTTCAAAGGTTCACACACAGCTCGGCAGTTGTGCCCCTGACATTTTGATGTAGGCGTTGAAGAGCCACACTGACAATCAGCTGAATCCTCATCCTCTAAATCCACTTCTTCGTAGGATTCCAACCTCTTTGCTAAGGAAAGGGAAACAAAATTATTGTTCCACGAGCAAGAAGCATATCCAAAACACCGCCTAAAGTAAGGAATTAGTTATACAGTTAAGAATAATCCACCATTTATGGAAAATTAAACCTGTAACAAGCCACCACACTATCTTCCTGTCTAAGCAGCATTCTACTGGATTGAATCCAGAAAGAGGGAACAAGAATGATCAGTTATACATAACATGAGTCACATGGATACCGTAAAATAAGCTGGAGTTACACAACCCCCAGAAGGGCACACTGATGGGAGTCAAATGCATGTTCAAGTGATGGGAAATTGCACAGAGATAGGAAATGGCCGGTTTTCTGTGAATACTGTGGCTATCAGAAGACACAATGGCGCTATATTGTGGCAAGATGGACTCAGCCTAGGTATCAACAAAACCTTGTCAGAGACGATGGGACACATTACAATGGAATGCCTGAGAAATCAGTGAATAGGGCTTTACTGGAGGTCCTGAAGAAATAAAATAAAGAATTTCCTATAGAATAACAGTAACAATTCTGCTTTAGGCAAGAGAAATGAGACCAGACTTCCTGATCAAGCTTTCTAGCCATTATGTTATGATGGATCAGGACTGTATGTCCGGAGTTTGATAAATACAGCTGCTAGTAGGAACTTATTTAAACAGTGTTTATGGTTTCAGTATTGGACATCCCCTCTCAAAAAGACACACATTTTCTGAGTTTTTAATTGAAAAGCAAATTTCAATAATCAAACACTGTCTGGACATTTGTAACACCTTTGTGCCAGAGATGTAAATGCAGTTCTGCTCCTCCCCACAAATCAATGGTGTAAAGAACTTCCGCAGTAAATGGAACACTCCCATGCTATGCTTGATTAAGAACATATCCAAGTGTCTGCACTGGAGTTCTGAGAGTGTTTGACCACATGCCAGAAGTTGAAATCTCTGGAAAGCACTGGAACTATGTACACTATTCAGCTTTCAACTTTTACCTCTCACTGTGAAAACAGCATTCCATAAACATACACTAGCACTTCAGTGCCTCAAATCCACAGACAGCATGGAAAGACACTTCTGAGAGCTGTGCATTGCCTATTTATTTCATTAAAGCCTGAATACAAACAATAGCAGCCTAGCAAAAAAAACCCCATTAGCATACACTGCAGACATGTCCAGCAACACCACTAATTTCCCATTTCTTTATTTCAGGTGGTACCAACTTTATGGGAAAGAAGTGAAAAGCAGGATATTATTCTGTTGCATGCAAGTAAGTCAGTCTCCAGGTCTGTTGCTCTAAATGAAATGAAAATAGGTTTATTATGTAATTTGTGAGTCCTGTACTTTCTACTGTTTTCTCTTTCTGTAACACAAATGAAAGAATCCTGGCCCCCATTGTGCTATTCTGATGAGTCCAAGGAAACAGAGAGATCAGAGCTTACACCTTCCTTGGCAGGCCATCTTCCTGATATCAACATGAAATTAATAGTATAGTCCTTTTAAAAAACAGGTAAGTGGGAACATAACAGACTGTGGCTCTCCACAACTACCAAATACAAAATTCCACATGAGGCACTGATACCTTTCACCAGAAAGCAGCGCCAATGACTTAGTATGCGTTTGTAGAGGCAGGTTTGGCCAACACATGTCCATTCTGCTCTGCTTCCAGGCTATTGAGAAGCTGCATGCTCTGTCTGCAGTAACATGTGGCATCTTTTACAACACCACACTGCCCTATTGCCATGGCCCAAGAAGCACACACCACTTTAGATGGAACACTGCCTGGGGGCATCTCTATGGAGGATTATAGTGAATCACAGGTGCCCCTTTACCCTGGGAAACACAGAAATATATATTCAGATTAGGCAGCAAAAGACTGTACAGCGTTGCACTACAACTCTTACCATATGTAGCGGGAGCCTTGCAAACAGCAGCTCTATGCATCCAAACAAATATAAACCAGGGGTAAAAAACAGTATCTCCAATGCTTTTCAAACTGGTTTTCAGGGCTCATATAATTTCTAATTTGCTAGGATGAACCACATATTTACCCTCCAGGGAAAAGACAGGGCACAGGAGACAGTAATCACACTAATAATTTTGGAAGATAACTTTATGTGAACCACTAGCAGAAGCACAGGGAAGCATACTTTCCCTGGCACACTGAGACCTGAATTGGCCACAGCTGCCTCACTCACATTATTCTGGTTTCTTTTCTGAAAGTTTTCCTTGCTTTAGGAAATGCTCTGAAAATGTAATGTGCTTTTTATTGGAAGTTGTTCATTCATCAAGTTCAAAACTTATAAACATTTTTTCTCTTTTTGCTGTTGTAAGTCCTTTCCAGCACCATTATGCAAAGCCAAAGAAGCATCTGGGAACCCTCATCATAACACTTCCAAAACATATGCAGAAATTGCTGTAAAATTTGTCTACAAAATCTGGTCCTGTGACACAACAAAAGAAGGCTGAACTGATTCATTGCTGTGGCCAGCAGGGTGTGCCTTTCGCTTGTAGTTGCGAGCAGTTCTATCTGGCAGCAAACCCATCAAAACCGCAAAGAAGGTTTATTACACAGCTGTGCCTCACATGTCCACCCATCATCCGCACCACACCTTTGATCTCATACGGAATATTTGCATTGTCCACCAGCAAAAGAGCAAATGTCTGCAGGCACTAGTACATACAACATCGTAACTGTAATAAATACTTTGTAGTTTTATATAATTAATAAAATGGCTAATTAAATCACTCATATCACTGCACAATTTTGTCTTGTGTCTGGAGCTGTATCTTCTCCCAGCTCCCAGAAGACTTCAAGTTGGCTGTCATGAAATACATATTGAAAGATCCTACGTTTTTAGATAATAAGATAGCAACTATTCATTAACACTGCTTCTTGACTTTTTGGCTAATAATAAGCAGCTGTGTAAGATCTAAGTAAGAATACAACAGTCATTTTCAATGAAGGTGCTTACCTTTGCAGCATTAACATACACATGGACACACATCTGATTGACCTGTACCTTAAAATTACCATTAAATCATCTATTAATACTGTTAAGCATGTATTTAATTTGGGTTACTATATCCTCAAGAGCAGAACTATGTCAAAGTGAAGTCTTAACATACACTACATAAAGGTTGTACACTGCTAGGATAGTCAACAGGATGTTTAAACCTTAAAATGCTAGGTAAGCATTGTCACTCTAGCAGGAGGAAAAAAAAAAGAGAGGAAGGAGTAGATGGACAATTTTCCAGTGTTCTGGGTTCTGAATATTCCACAGAGAGAAACAAACCAGAGTAGGCATGACTTCTTCCATAACAAGTAAAGAACATTTATTTCATGGTATCAAATATGTTGGAAAAATGATCCAAGTGAACAAAGGTTTAGTGTATTACCATTCTCCTCATGGCAATACTCCTGTCCTGCAATGCTGCATCTTCGAAAAACCATCTTATTTTCCGTGAGGGTTCCAGTCTTGTCCGAGAAAATATACTGAATCTGGCCAAGGTCTTCAGCAATATTTAGTGCTCGACACTGAATAGTTGAGTCTGTTTTCTCATGGTAAAAATCAATGTCATTCTGTATTAAATAAATTTGTCCCAATTTGACAATTTCAATTGAAACATAGAGAGAAACAGGGATCAAGACCTACCAAAACAAAACACAGGGATTAAATAAAACCAATTATAAACCAGTTATAAACATGAAGTAGCTCTATTTCAAGAGTACAAATGAGATCAGAATATGAGCCATGTTCAAAGCAGACCAGTTACCTGCAATAAAATTATCATTGTCCAGAACATATAGAAGCCTGATAATGCTGGTGGATTCAATTTCCCATCTGGCCTCGGGATGTTAAAAAAGGGTATTTCCGAATACCTACTTAACCAAATTCCATGACCTTGAAAACAAGAACACAATAAAGTCAATCACTTTTATGTAAAGTTTATCACACTTCAGGGTTATTATGTTAGCTGTTATACTCTGCAGTTCTTACTAAGCTTTTGAACTACAATGTTATCTCTTGGGTTGTTTCCCCAACAAGAGTCTCAAGAATCTATACATACATGAATAAACACCTTACATGCATTCTATCAACAGCATCCATACAGCATATCTCAGAAATAAAGGAATATTAATCACACTTCACAAACAAGTTTTTTTCCCTCCTAGAAAACCCTCTGGCAATTCAGTTTGTTATCCATACTTGTCTAGGTTTAAGTCTACCACTGAACACATCATCATGTCATCATTTTTAAGTGTAATCTGAAGAAGTTTTATTAAACATATTTTTAACATATATTAAACACCGTTATGATCTGTCAGAAAAGTTTGTCTGTTTGGCTTTACTCAAGCTAATAATTTAATCAACCCCTAAAATATCAAGCCTGTACAACTCTAGCCACACTAGATCTCTCACCTCAATGTGTACATGCATCTTACGTTACCTGAAAAATCCTAAGAGAAAGTAGGAGTTTTGCAGAACAGTAAGTGAGAAAAAAGATAAATCAAATGGAGAAACAGGCTCCAGACCCAAAAACTCACATCAGGAGCACACTTTTTAAACATACTCCAGATATAACATGACAACATGAACTTAAACCTCAAAGCACTCACAACTTTCAGGGAATTACATATGGATGAAGACTGACAAAATCAATCAGCTCCAAAATAAAACACTAACCATTGTAGGCTGAGAGAGGAAAACAGCAGGAATCTGAGTGATTCTCACTTACCTATTGCACCAGTTAAACACATCAAAAGTAGAAGCAGTACACACCATAGAATATCAGTGTTCACTTTTCTTTCCAATTTACTGCGCTTGTAATGAGGGCCACTGTTATTCAGCATAGCTTTGGTTTCATGACCTGAAACCAAAAAGGATGTTGAAATTCCCTTATAACAGGTATCACAACTGCAAGTGCTTTATATTTCTAAAGCTTGGAAAACAATGTTTCTACTAACCAATATTTGAACAGCCATTATAAATACGTGCAAATTAGGTTCCGACAATACATGAGTTCTGTCCTGAAGAAAACTGAACAAGTTAAATCAAAATCTGTCATGTATATGTTAACTTTCATTAGCTTACGTTAACTGTCACTAATATTCTTTCCTATAGAAACAACATAATTCTTGACCTTTCCATATTATTTCTAATATTTTCTACAAAATCCTATACCTGCATTACAACTATCTGGCTGGATATATCATATTAATTAGTGTAAAAACCTCTGTCCTTTCTGCAAGTTGTAGAACAGAATTAGAAGAACAGCACTAGCTTTAGTTTTGGTTAAGAAAAAAGTCCTAAGCAAGTAATACATTTCCATGTCCATTTCAAAATCTCAGTTTACCAATGCAACTAACAAGCTGAGCATGAGGACCTGTTCACACACAACAGATCCTCCCTTCCAGGAATAATCAGGGGTATCAGTTTTTTACTGTTAAAACAGAAACAAATTTAACCCAGATATACACTCTTAACATTTCTAGTCACAGCTGCCTTCTGCTAGATTCAACCTTTTACTCTCTCAATTCCCCAGTGTACAATACTGTTTCTTAGGGCACACAAGTACCTTGTTTGCAAGGCAGTCTGTAAAAACCAGGGTGATTCACTAACCTGCATAGACCACTATGCCTACCACAGCTTCTGTGTTTCTTACTGTGCATCCTCGGAGCAGCAAGTTTTCCTTGCTGAGACCCACTCGATCCATGTTTGAATGCTCGCTGCAATAAAAAGCACATCGTGTCAGCTGTAGAACTCCAACAATTATCAATCAGGCTTTGCAAAAACCATTAGGAAGAGATTTCTCAAAGAAGCTGCAAGTCACTGACTGCCATCCTGACATCTCTGACTGGACTTCTCAAATGAATGGAGTACGTGAAAGCAGATCACCCTTGAAAATCCAAGCATGTAGGCACTGCATTACAATTTTTTTTGCATTTAAAAGCCTAGCATTTCCCATCTGGCATATGAGAAGTAGGCAACACTAGTGAAAAGAGATCCCAGACAAATACTGGCAATCTAAAACCCTATCCTATTTGGATTATCAGCATCAGAAAATATTTGAAAAAAATATAAAATATCATCCTAAATATATTGTGAGCACACATCACGCCTGTGTATACTTTCAGTGCAGCTAGGCCCACTCTTTGTCAAGGGGCTTCCTCAGATACTAAGTTGATATGTATTTATTTTAATTCTCAAATAACTAATGTGTCAGTGTGCAAAGGGAAGAATATAGACATTCTAACTCTCAAAACCTGAAAACAGGTCACCCCACAAAACAGTATTTTGTTTTCTTATTATCTATAGAAAGTTATGAACCTGTAAGAATCACAGAATCATAGAATGGCTGGGGTTGGAAGGGACTTTAAAGATCATCTAGTCCCTTAAGGTCCCTTCCGACCCTAACCATCAAGGAAACCCCCAACACAAACCCAGCCTGAAGAAAAGGCACAGACAGGCACACTGGTCAAAAGGAGTAGGATCAACTGATGAAGGTTACACAAAACGAATCAGAGTAGGAAAGGAAGCCAGTCCACCTGATTTCCAATTCTAGGCAATGCAGCTTGCCTAGTCAGGCTGTGGTCCAGACCAAGTACTGTAGATATCATATGTTACAAAGAGCAGATTTAAAACAGTTATTTCAAGTATGAAATACAAACTTGCAAAACAGCCTGACCCAAGACGCTGAAAATATTTAATACAAAATAAAAAGCATCAGTGCCCCATCTGCTGCTCAGAAAACCCTTCTGGATCTCTGTCTGTTGCACTGCACTCAGAAACGTGGTGGTGCAAACTGACCTCTATCGATACTCTTATTTCTTACAGCAAACATTACAAGATCTTCAAAAATTAGTAAGAACGCCAAAGCAAATGACAATAGTTTAAAGAGCCACCAAGCCTACTTACACAAAGCCTCGGAAATGACTGAGGTCATTGTTAGGACTTTCACACTCTATTCTACTGGAAAATTCTTCTGGATCAATTTCAGAGACCTAAAGCCATGTGAAGGAAAAAAAAAAACAAACCCAGAGAACTCAGACAAAATGTGATAGAACTTAAACACATCAAAAATTCAGAGGTTCGGATACTGCTATCTAACAATTTAGCTTCTAAACTGTAGCTTGCTGGTGGTGCTGATGGTCTCCTACCCAGTATAGATCAGACTTAGGCACCATAGGACTTCCTGGTAAATATTAAACACTGGCAAGTATCACTTGAATTGCTGATATTTTAAGAACACTGGAGAGGAAAAAAATGGGTGGAAGGATGAAGAGGAAGAAAAAAAAAAGCAAAAGCAGTAAGAACACCTGAAAGGCAGGGACTTCCCATAGATATTTTTCATTATATGAAAAGAAAATAAAAAAAGAAGACACACAGTCTTCTCTGCAAGCAGAATTTCCTGAAAATTCTGCTTGCAGAGAAAATTTAGTTAACTGTAGAAGACTTGTCTCTCCCCTGACCCTTCTCATGTTGATTTGCACAGGGGGCACATTTCTGTAAAATGTTAGACACAATATTTGATTGATTGATGCTTTTCAAGAATTCTGCACTGTACAATGATTACCCAGATAAGAACTACTCTCAAAGTGAAATAGCCAAAGCATTCAATTATTTTCTTCTACTGTCTGGAAACATCTAAATATATATTGCTGATGGAGCTTCTTGTAATATACCTTTAAACAGCAAGCACTGAAACTCGAGTGTAATCTATAGTAGACACAGCTGTCTACACTCTGCCAGCATAAAACAAAGGTTATAAAAACTATGTCCAAAACCAGGTATCTTGATATGGACACTCAGATTTTCCTGGGTTATATGTTTATTTTCTATATCTTTTCATTATAATCGTGATTTTGGCAAAGCAAATACTGAGAGTAGAAGCCTTTGTATGTTATTTCTTGAGAAGTTTTCCCATGTTTCCTGGCACAGAAGAGAAGATTTAAATTTTGGCAGAATTAGAATTACCTGGATTTTGTGTAAAGGTTCCTAAAGAAGGGAGACAATAAAGATAGAAACTGAGTAATGGAGCTGGGAATGATAGGCCCTGCATCAGACACTCACTGAAATGGGGAGATGCAGGTTCCCAAGGCCCAGCCTGCTTGCTTTGGATGTGCTGTGTTCCTGACACATACACATTTGATAACATAGCATGGGAATGGAGTGGGTGTACAGCTAAGGTGGAAGAGGAGAGCTAGGAATGCCTTTGATCAGCTTAGCTGAGGCTTCCTGGAAGAAAAGAACCGCATTGTACGCCAACTTTGAGGATGCTGCAGCCAGGACTGGATTCAGTCACTGACCACTGCAGGCTGAGAAGGAATCAACTGGTGCAGTTCTTTGCTATCTCTTATAATCTAATAGGAAATACTCACTGTTCACAGTTTCAGTGCTAATAGCGTAGTAGCTTCTCCACCCCCGTGAACCTGTGCATGGTTCAGCTAAACACATGAGGAGTAGAAGGAAAAGGAGATTAAACCCTTCCTAAGAGGAAGTAACATTTGAGTATCTTGAAAGCAGTAGAGCAATGTCAGTTTGTTCACAAAACAGCGCATCATCCTCAGGAAGTTGGTCTTCATCTGTTTTGTGTATTTCTCTTTGAATGCCAAGATGGTTGAAGACACTGTGTTCTATGCTTCATTACCCACTGCTATTTAAGAAGCCTCGAGTTACTTCCCCAATTTCTTTCCAGTTGTCACTTAAGCATTGAAAAAATAATAAAAAAATCAGTATGAGAGTTTCAGCTCCTGCCTCTTGCCTTCATTTTGCCTTGCCTTCTCTTAAAGGAATCCCATGCGCATGAACAGGTGCCTCACTAATGAATTTTTTCATTGTGTTTCTATTTGCTCAGTCGCAAAGAAGCAGGATATAACAACCTTGGAAACAGAATAAGACTCTTTAGTTTTCCTGAGTTCTTTAATTTGGTGTTGTTTATTCCTTTTCTTCTGAGGTTAAGAAGTGGGAGAGGTCAGGGAGTCAACCCGTTACATGGTACTACTAGTTTTACTCAGCTGGGGTTTGTAAGGACAAATTCCCAGGCTGGAGCTCAGCTGGAGGTGCACTCGAGGTCTGTGAAACAGACCATGGCTGTACATTCAGAAATCAAGCAATTCTGGCAAGCAGACTCTACAATAACTATAAATATTTTTTTTCCTATTTAATGACAAAAATGATCAGTCTTGAATGGTGCAGAAATTGGCACTTTTTTTGGACAGTATGACTCATCCTACAATTTTTGTACAAGTTTCCAGAAAATAAAGAAATCAACCTCTTTCATGAGTGGGACTTGAATCAGATCTTGGTAGGAGGAGCTCTTATGAGAACTGGGCCACCTCAGTATGCTGTAAGCCTGAAGAACCACTGGAATTTTTCTTTGCATAATGATATGTATATACAAAAGGATCAAACAATCCATCCTGCCTTGCTGTTTTAAGATTAAATCAAGAAATACAAATAAAAACAGAAGTAAAAATAAAAGTAAGCATGTGACTGTAAGGGGATAAGAAACAGCTTCATTCATGGATAGCACATCATGCCTTTGGTATTACTGTACCCACTAAGTAATGGCACTTAGAGAGAACTTCTCACTTCCTCACCACGGTTGTAAATTCAGAGGCAGTTCAGGTAATTTTATCTCCAGAAGACTAAATTGTCTGTTATTACGGGCAATCTGTTGTTGCTTTCGGCGTGGTGTTTAGCAGCAGGACTGAAGACTACAGAAATGTCAGGATTCCTCAATCTTTTAGCATTTTCTTTTTTTGGTGCCAGCATTTTGGCTTCTAGGTATAATATTTAAGTATTAACGGGAGTAACAAACCGTTTGCAATGTGAAGAAACAGTGAAAAAGATAGTATCTGCTCTTCCCTCTAGGTCTTCATACAGCCTTTCTAAAGTCCCTTTCTAAAAAACTCCGAATTCTCACCCATGACAAGTTCTGCACCATAAGGAACTACTTGAGGTTTACCTGAATTGTTAATTTCACTATTTTTCATTACTTGAAATAAATCCCTCTCTGGGTTATGTGAACATGCAAAGATTTGCTCCAAAACCACACAAGCTACTAATAAGAACTGTGTCACCTAGATTTTCAGATGGGTATTGCTGAGCTACCATGAATTAGGCAGTTGAGAGGGCTGAGTTGTTTGGGGGTTTTTAGTTCACCACCTGTCATGTCAGTTTTCTTACACCACCAGAAAAGCACAATTCTCACCTGCTCCGAATATCCTCTCACCACCTGTCTCTGCTTTAGATTGGTTTCTCCATCAAGGCCTGCAGTTTCAACGTAACAGATCCCATCTGGGTCACTAGAATATAACAGCACCATGTCAGCAGGAATGATTTCATTACGTGAAAGCCGGATGAAGTCCCCAACATTGACATTTTTCCAGCACTCATCTATGTATTTCTTCTCTTTCCTGGAATACATAGAAGAACAGTGATTTTTTACAAATGCATAAGCTGAATCTGAGAAAAACCTACAGATGCTATTTGTGATGGCTACTACAACACATCAAAAGTGACATTTTCCAAAATACTTGTTTTCCCACATGGAAACAGAGCATGCAAGAAAGAAAGAAAAAAAAACCCAAAAACATTCACTATACTTCCTTCATCTTTGTATTTTGCATCTTGGAATATCCTTTTATGCCAGGTATAAAAGAAAAATAATTATGTGAGCAGCACTGATATATATACTTGGAGAAGTTTTTTGATGGTTAATCTAGAATATGATCATTTTGCATTCCTGTCTTTTTATTATCCATGATAATAAGTGCCTAGCAGACTCGCCAATAGCAGACTCCCTGCCTGACTTGCACCCACAGTGTGTGACAGTGCAGTCCTGCACTGTGGAACGCAGACAACAACACCCACACCAAATTGTGCGAGGCACTCAAGTAGAAAACTATCTCGCTCTGTCTGGGGAAATGGTATTACACTATGAGTACAACATGACGTCATTAATGAGCGATAAACTAGCAGCCTTTCAATCTCCATGAAGCCATTTTAGAGGAGTTAAAAATACACCTTTCAAAACAAACACTATGTACAACCATGCCTAACTAGTCGAAGTACCTTGGTTGATACAGTACAAACATATGTATGAACTCATTTGCCTCAAAGCAAAATTTGATTTTGCAGATTTGACACTACTTTGACAACCATTTAACAAAACTGGTGATCAAGTCTCAACTAGTCCCTGAGTGAACTGATCTAAACAGCCCTCTTGAGCAGGGGGTTAAGACCAAATGACTTCCAGAGATCTTTTCCAAATGACATTATTTTAGCTTCTGTAAGTATCCAGAAGGTAACCAAAGCAGTTATCACTAACTTTTTCACATGACAGTCAGAATCAAATAGTAACAATAAACCACAAATGTCTCCTACCTGCTATATACTTTGGTTACTAAGTTGTTTATCTGTTTATCCATTTTGTACCTTGAGTAATCTTCCAGACCATCCTTCACTGCAATAATTGTCAGAACCCCTAACAGAGGTAGCATTGTAATTTCTTTTTGGAAAGCTTCAACCAGAGGTACCCAATTTAGGACAACTAAAAATAGGAAATACAAATTGGCAACTCTGAAACAAATAGAAAACACAGGATTTAGCTGGCAGACAACGATCCTTATTTCCCCACTCCATGCTATACAGACATTTAAATTTTCCGTGATTTATCTTTTCTTCACCCACAGTTTAAGGAATAACTATCCATAACTCTGTTTTCACTCTCCAGTCAATAGATTACTTAGCAACACAGTTGCTTAACATACATGATCAGGTAATGCAGAAACCAAGAATTCTCCTGTATTTTCAGAACTGTCCTCCAGGCACATGTTTTCCAGAGTGAGGCACTGGTGAATTTGCACTCTCAAATTTCCAGGTCCTTTAAACTTAATTTTATCATCTCTTAGGGAAGATGACACTTGTTAAAAAGGAAGCCATCTTGTAACCTCCCTGTATAGCTTGACAGATAAGCAGTTCTCCAAGCAGAAGGAGATGAAAAAAACTGGCAAGACAGAAAGACATGAAGGAAGGGGAGAAACACATTTGCAGGCAATAAGCTGAAAATCCTACTGCCAGCTGCGTGTGGCTGTGCTCCAAAGAAAGGAATAGTTCAGTAGTTCAAAGAACAAAGTAAGTGGAAAGTACATAAGCTAGAGGAGAAAAGGATTAGCTCAACAATGAAGATACTCAAGAAGCTTTGGCCATATAATATTCATCTTTTCAGAAGTGATAAGTCAGCGGAATAAATAATTTTTTAATATATAGTAACACAAACAAATATCTAAATAGAAGGATTCAGCCTCAGAAGAATTACCACAATCAAAAAGGAGTTCCTTACCTGTGAAATTGTTCAAATAGATTCCGTGGTAAAAAATTCAACAACGTATACCTAGTAGTCCGTATTTTGTTGTTCATGTACAGTTTTGATACTTTTTCATACTCTTCTTTAAAATTTCCCAAACAGGGTATCACTATCCTGTGTTTGCCAGTAGTTTTTGATGATTGATAGAACTTGCTACTTGAATTGTTGCTGCTGCATTCTCTGCCCTCTGTTGATACCAGTCGCTGCCAGCGGTATCGGGCCCAGCGGATGGGATCTGCCATTGCAGCTGAAACACTTTATAGTCCAAGGAGCGTCATCTCTCTAGAATGTTTGAAAATACAGTAAGTTACACAACAATTCTGTAAAGGCTTTTCAACAAAAAGTCACAGTTACAGTTTTGAATAAGCCTAGGGAAAAAAGTAATTTTCCTAATGAACCCAACCCAGACTGTTAATAGGTTATGTATGGTCAGGAACTTCTGCTTCAAAGATTGAATTTATCTGAATTGCATCAAACCTTTCAGGATCCTATAATCTGATTATTCTGTTTAAAATGCACAGTATTTTAGTAACAGCAGTCCACCCACCAGTTTCTCATGCTGTAACATGGTGCAGAAAGGCAGACAAGCTGCTAATTCTGCAGAGAACAGCATTTTAAAAGGAATTCTCATCTCAGACACTGCAGTCCATGCTGATGGTTAACAAACCTTATTAAAGTCAGAAGCCAACAATCTAGCAATATGCATCTGAATACAGCTTTAGACAGAAAGTGAGGAATTGCCAGTGGAAGGCACTAAGTAGCTATCATCAACAAAATTTCTTCCAGTGAATTAGAAAGAGGTTTGAGAACTTCTAACAACTGAGAGAGGATGAATAAATTTCATGCCAATGCTTCTCCTTTATCCACCTAGCTAAGCCCTAGCATTCTACCCAGGAATTTGTTTTCCTACAGAAAGCCTAACTTCATAGCTATAGGTGATACACACAGCTATATGTGTTTCTCACTTTATCAAATCACCCAATGCAGTCAGAAAAGGCCTCTTGCACAAACCATCCTTTAGTAGAAGCTCAAAAGTGCTGGTTTTTATGACAAAGTTTTTTACAATTTGAAAATTTAATTAGTGGTTGCTACACTTCTTGTATTACTTCTTCCACAGAACAGTTCATCATATATTTGTTTATAACTATACACTGCATGAGCCCAAAATCACCAGTATTTCTCGCTTCAGTTTACTTTTCTTTCATCTCGTATCTTACTACCTGCAGAGATTCTAGCAAAATTTTTGACCAAATCCTCTTCCTAAATTTCCACACAAAAGCTGCTTCTAAAACTGGCTGGATCTTCCTAAATGAAATCTCTTTACAACCAATTCCCCTGTGTGGTTATCAAACTAATCCTGACTTTGGTTTCAATCAATTCAAGCTTCTGTTCATGTAGTATCTTTCTTTTCTATTGACAAATGCCACTCTGTCCTGCTCAGATTCCTCCAAAATACTGCTCTAAATAGTAAGTTTCCAAACGATCAACTCGACTATTTTATCCAGACTATCTTCTCTTACATATCCTCCTTTACTCTTCTATTACAACTGCAGAATTCTTGACACACAGCACAATGCACTCATCAGGTCCTCTAAAATTGGGTACTATTCATATTCCCACATCTACCCATTCTGTTCAGAAAAAGAAGATTCTCCAACTTCCTATAAAAAGCCTGGATGTCTGTGTCACTACCCCACAGCTAGAAAGCTTTTCTCTAATGTTTATCCAGCCTCTTCATCTCATCAAATTAAGATGGGACATTTTTTTCCTACCACCATTAGATGTGGATAGCTATTGACTGTCACGGTAGCTTGGAAGACTGTAACCATGTACATGAAATTCATCTTCTTTAGAAACTGTGAGCTGCACACAAAGGAGAGAAAAAAAAATACTCCTCTATATAGCATTTCCTCTCAGCATCCCCTAGCAGTACCCTACTGTTCTTCCAAGGCCCTTCTGCAGTGCATCCCCAGACAACATAAGGGAGCTGACTGAGGAAAAGGCTTTCCTTTTTTCTCAGTCCTAAACCTTGTGGTGCCAGTAATCATCAGACTATCAAAGGGAATGCAGCTATGCCTGGGACTTCTCAGAGAAGCAAGAAAGAGACGAAGAGGCTGTGAATATTTTCTAAAATACATGGCATCCTTTTATTTTCACAGAATGTGGCATCTTCTGTCTTTGCTTCCTCTGATCCCACTGCCTGGGAGACAGTTCCCAGAAGCACTGCCCTGTGCATAGAGGTCATTATCCCATTTTAGTCAGGGTCAGCCTTTCCTCCAGAAATGGGAACTGACATTTAGAAGCAGCTGCTTCACACCAGTCAATCACTTTAAATGTATAGCTACCATACAGTCACACACATGAACACTGATCTGTACACACGTGAAAAAGATGCTTCAGTTAATTTACATGAAAAAGATGCTTCAGTTAATTTACACCGAGCCTGAGAACAATTTTAAAGCTTGAAAGGTCTTCAGAAATATTTAGGGACTGCAGAATGTACTGCTAGTGGAGTCCATACATGACTGTGCAGACTTCAATACACCCAGAGCTCCCAAATCCCTAAATTAACATGGATCCATCTACTAAAGTCAGGACTGAATTAAAGAATAAATTACTGGAAATTAAAGAATTTAAAAAGATGACTGGCTTAAAAGAGGTAGGTTTTATTTTTTTCCTGCAATCCCAAATTTCAGCTGTTCAACAATTAAAAAAACACCAAACTTCTGGATTTTGGATAGCAACCTTAAGATTTGGCCATTTTGAGGAAACAACAACTCCCCTTAACTGTCTCTGCTGTGACAAATCAATAATTGTACAAATGGATTTTATACAATGAGAGGCCTTTTCAAATAAATGTTTGCTTTAACTAAAAATATGCTGGATTATCAGGGAGTGTTTTAACATGATTTCTTCAGTTATATTTATCGGACTCCTTCAAGCTTTCATCTTCAGCGTGACTCATACAGGGTGTGTCAGTTAGCCACACTTTTGCCCAATAATCTGACAAATCTCTACATACTGTTACAGCATACAATGACCTAGTAAAGCAAGTAAATGCCAGGAAATCTCAGAAGATGACACCAGCCAGATATTTGACAGTAGGTTACATTTGTAGTGAAAATCATGTTTCTTTTAGAAAGACCAGGAAAACAAACATCTGACACTGATGAAGAAAGAAGGAACTCTTTCGCCATCTCCCAGGGCTAATAGGAATGCAAAAACTTTAAATAGCAGATCCTGTTCATTCAGTGAAAATATATAGGCAAAATAACCCATACAGCTAAAATACACCTCACAAATTTCAAAACCTTCTGAATTCTAAGTCTTTCTGGTTTACATAATCTTTCATCTTTTCTAGCATTTGATACCCAGTGACCACTATTTATAAAATAAAGCAGCTGGAGAAAGCAGGGAGGAAGAGCACTGGACATTTTAATATGACAGCATGTTAAGATGGAATTCTTCACCACTGGATGAAGAGCTAATAGTTTAAACTGCATATGCAATGCTGCTGAAGAGCAGTCACCCCTCACCACATACATATCCTCTATGACTCCTGACACAGCTTCAGAAACTCTGCCCCACCCTTCCTTAGAGAAGCAGAGCTTAAAAAGGAACAGGAAATATCATATTCACTTCTGTGCACTGCATATTTTGTCAGTCTCTCCCATATTCTAATGTAACTACTTCCAACAAAACTGAAGATTGTAGGGATGCAAAATAATTAACAACCCCAGCACACTGAAAACACTGTATGAGAAATAACAAGTAATCTCCTATAATCAGAGAGGTGACTCAGACAATTAACAGACATCTTGAGAAAAAAGCATCTGGATGTCATACTCTGCCATAATGCCCTCTGACACACCTGGGATTTGACTGGGCTACTATTTTGCAAACGATTTTTTTCAAATGATTTGCATCAACATTTTAAAATGGCACTTTTTAGGTTGCAAACTTCAGAACCCTCTTGCATTTTTTAATTGAGTAATTTTATTATTCTTTCTCATTAAATTTGGTTCATAAAGTACTGAACACATTTTCTGTGGTCAGAAGGAGTTTCATCAGCTTCACATTAGATATTTTAAAGGATTAAGTCACCAAAGATCAAATAAAAGCTATTTTAAACAATTTTTCTAAGAATCCATTCCCTTAAAATATTATTTGACCCTCATCGTGTTATTTTTCATAGCCAAGTTTTGAGTTCCCCAGGTAACATGAACTTAAAGTAGCAGTACAAAACAGCAGATATTTCTTGAAACACTGACAAATGATCCACACGATGAATTAGTCTGAAGCACTATTTTTATAAGTTTATTTATAAAAAATATGTTTATGCTTAAAACCCTGAAGAACAATATTCGTGTATTTGAAAACAGAAAGCCTAAATGATCACATGCTACGTTTTGAGGACAGCCTCACACAAGCTAGCCTGTCCTCATTTTCATGCTATACACCATTCAGGTGAACACTCTTGAACTTGCTAAATGGAAACAGCTGATATAGAGGCAATTCAGGTATGTCTTACACTCAAAAAGGGAAGTTCTTGTAGTAAGCTTACTAACTGTTATGAACATAATGATAATAATGAAATGTGGAAGGGAATTATATGACACTGGATTTATTTGCTTTCTTGCTTTTTTTCTACACCAGTTCCTTCATGTGCCCTGATTCTTTACTCTTCTTATAAAGCACTTTGAGATATGAAAAATGGGAGGGACTAGATATAGTTAACAGGAAATAGCTGGCCATCATACCTTTGTTAAAGCAAAGCACAGCAGCAGCATTTTTACAACAGGACGGATCAACACCATACACTCTACATGTCTGACCATTCTTTATCACAATAAAAACAGGCTTTGAGAGCTCTCTGCTAGTGCTAATGCTGAGAAGATGCCTACTTTTAAATGGTCCGTACCCTAGAAGAAGGGCCTTGCATCATAAAGCACCATGTAAGCATTCTCCTGTATGTGTATTTCATATCTGTAAGTTGTTTCCTTTTCCCACCACTTCCCTTCCACTGTCTCTTGAAAATTCTGTCAGCTTCCAACTCTGTGAAGTATTACCCACATATCTGCATGCAAGCCTTTGCTTCTAGCTCTCCTGGTGGGGGATGGAGCTGACACTAAAAATTTCTTAGTTTCAGGTATATTATTGGTAGCCTTTGGCCAATCATTTAGCAATCACTAATCTCTCTCATACTAGATAATTTCTTAAAATCATCAGCAAAACAGATGTGTAGATAATTCAGCCTATGTTTAACCTGCCCTGGAACTGCACCTTACTATTATCTCGTGGTCATTTGGTCACATGTCATGTGAAGTTCCTTACCATTTACCCTGGCTTCTCCTAACCACTTCCTCCCTTCTGACAACATCCTTCTCTTTTACTGTGATCTCCAAATAATTAGTCCTCATTTTTCTTTCAGAAAGTTCTTTGTTAAATGCACTTGGTAAATGACATATTTGACAAGAATGTTCCCCAGACCTTTGAGACATGTATGCTTATGGTGTGTGGCTCTATCTTGTTCCTTCTCAGGCAGTGTGTAGTAGGCCTTCATCTGGGCTAGTTTCCAGTAGGCAGTAATGAATCAATTCTTGGCAAACAGAAATGCAATTTAAAAAAATCATTATCTTACCTGAAAAATTTCTACAGCACCTAAAATGGAAGCACCTCAGACAATGAATCCCTCCAACAACATCCCCTTTTCTTTCCTCCCCACATGAATATACCAGGATGTTCTGCAGGTCTGAGCGACCAGGGAATATAAAAAATGCCATCCTACATGGAGGTCACACTACACAATGCTATGTAAGAGTGGCTCATCCCCAGTCCACACAACAGTTCCATTTAAACCTCTTAGCAAGTGTTACTGCACAGGCTCACTATCACTTTTGTCACTACACTGACAGAACTATTCTCCTAAGGTTTGCTACTTTCTCTGTAGCATGTACCAATTTCACAAACTTATCACACATGTTCACAAGCCAGTATGAAATCGGCCAAGACAATCTAATATGCCAGACAGATCTGGTTAAGAGACCTTTGCTGTCAATTTATAGGACAAACAGGCAAAAATCTGCAGGAATCAAAACTCCAATTTGAGAAAATGATGTAGTCATTTGTAACCATATATTCTGAGAGATATTTATAGAAGAGATGTAAGAATTCTTGAATTAAGAGTGGAAGGCAGATGGTAGTATGAACAATCAATTGCTGCGGCACTATTTCACCATGCATTGCTGCCAACAAAGTCTAATTTAGCATGGGCAACACTGAAAACTTGCAAGCCTTGAAAAGCCTTGTATCTTAGAACGGAAATCTCTTGGTTATGAGTACGTTAAGCCAGCCATCAACAGCTCTTCACAAATGAAAAACAACCAGCAGGATGCATTAAAATCCAAGAAGTGGCAAGGCCCTGACACAAGGATGGAGGCAAGGTAATTTAATAGTAAACTGTGTAATGGTACTGTTTAACACCCTACAGTGTGGGAGCAATATAGAAAGGCAGAAAATCTTCTTCATCTTGGGTAAAGTCATTTAGGATGCCAATCAGATCTTGTACCTATAGACACAATAAAACCATACAGTAGCAAATTTTAGGTTTAAATTTCAGACAAAATAGTTTCAAAAACTGAAGACTGCTGGAGAGTGATCATGTGTGAAAATATTTTACATCCTTTTCTCCATCAGACAAGTTGTGCTATATGCCCTGTTCTCATGTGCCACATTGGTCTCAAAACTGGTTTGGTAAAACAAAACATCACAGTTTAAGTCTTACTCTTTTATGACTGTCTTTCCACACAAATATACCTTTAGCTTATGGTCAGGCAGCATTTAGTCACTATAGATTGCTTTGCTGTGTGTGAAATTCCCACAAATTTCACAGTAAGACTAAGGCATGGGCCATGTTATAAATTTATACTGGTATTCATGTAATGCAGAAGAATGTGATTTTCTTTTTTTTTTTTTTTTGTAGCTGTGTACACTCCCCATGCTACCATAAATACTTTTAAGAGAAATGGATCCATACTGGCAGCATTGCTGGTTGTTAGGGGGCCAAAACTCTACTGTGTAGATAAGGTCTAGCATACTCATTGAAATTTATACTAAAAGTACCTATTACAGCAAGAAACTACTTGAGTTCCTAAAATCCTAGATTAGGTCTCTGACTAGTTTTTTGTACTCTTCTGGTTTTCTAAGACACCTACATTATCGGCTACTCAAAAGTTCCATAAATTCCCAAGGCACCCACTGAGGTTTTCAGGTCTAACGCTCTAGGGTTAGGGAATTTTTGACAAAACCAGCTCTTGTACAACCAAAGGAAGACAATCAGATTTGCCACAGAGCAATAAAACCTGCCAGCTGCCTGGGGATATATTGACAGGAATAACCTGTGAATCCACTTTACCCACTAGAGACTTCCTGTAAGACTATAAAACATGACTCTTGAGATGTTATTTCAACCCTGAAAGTGAGAAGTAACCTACTGCAATTGAGGGGTCAATTACAAATATGTCTCTTTAATGGTTTTATTACTAAAAATGAAGCCAAAACATACAGAAGCCTAAAAACAAAACATGCATGGAGTTTAGAATGCTGAATTCTGACCCTGGTAACCCCAGAACTGTCTAAGACACTAGAAAATCACCGCTATGAGTAGTTGAACTGAGTTAAAAGTTAATACTGAACAGAATTGTTCTCACTTCTACCTTCCACCCCTGGCTTAGTCAACTCCTTCATGATGAGTCTGGTACTTACTGAACCCGGTTCTCACTGACCTGCAATACTTTTTACTAACTCAAAGACAGTAACATCACTGGATTTCCCAATCCATCATTACAGCTGTGAAAGTCGTCATGTTGGCATAAGCAAGGTGGGACAGGAATGTCTGATTAGAGAGTATCTTTGAGTACTTATGCAGAGCACTTGGTTCCAATTTCAGTCTAATTTTCATTAAAAACATGTATCAGCTCTGGTTATTGCCTTTGAAATTCAGATCATCCGAGGCAGTGGTAATTAAAAAAAGAATGTGATCCTCACCTGTCAATCCTACCTTTTGCTCCTGTAAACAGTAAGTGGCCACACTAACTGGAAAAATTCAGTCTAAACCAATGGCTTCAGACCAGCTTTGGAGCCACACAGAAGATCTAAGTGAATTCAATTCCACTCCAATCCTAGGTAAACTGCTTAGTGTCCTCTCTGCTGGAAACCACCACTAATGAAAACAAGAATAATGACAATTTGGTTAACTTATGGTGATTATGTGAAGACAAGTATGCTTTTAAATAAGAGGTTTCTCAACACTATGGTCATTGGTGCAACGTGAATACTATACAAGTATTGCTTTGTAAGTACTGAAACAATAGCAATTTTGATATTAGAAGTATATTTTTCTTCAGTAGCTGTATTTCTGACAAGAACTTGGATTATTCTTTCCCATCTCTGTGAATACTTTTTATAATTAAGTCCAGTAACTATTGCTGTGATCCAATCCCATGAGTTACCATGGGCACTCTACATACCCCCATACTTTCCTGAAGTTTCAGGAATTTCCCTGCGACTTATATGGCCTTAAGTCTACTTCCTTTCCATGAATCTGTAAAGTAGTAAAGGGCTGACACCACCGTGAATTATTAAAACAAAGACTTTTGTTTCTGGAACAAAGTCGAGAAGATTAACACACGCAACGGCGGTGGGGGTGGGGGTGCGTGTGGAGCTCGGCCGTGGCCCAGGGGACATTTAAAAAAATAAACCCACGAAGCGCCCTTTTCCAGCGCCCACGACGCTCCAGCCAGCGCCGAGTGTCGCAGGG
>WBMY01018017.1:63861-82108 GCA_013397315.1 Donacobius atricapilla | reverse complement strand
TCCGGCGGCCGCGGGCTGGGGCGGACGGGGCGCGGCGCAGGGTAGGCGGCGGGCCCGGGGCGCTCCCTGCGGGCCGGGACCCCTCTCCTTCCCCGCCTCCCTCTCTCCCTCTCCCCCTGGGCACGGCAGCCCCGCAGAGTGCGGCCCTTCCCCCGTAGAGGCCGGGGGGCGGCGGGGCGGGGCCGCCCTTCCGGGCACCGCTGGAGTGCCCGGGGATGGAGCCGTGGCTTGGCCCGCGGCCGCCGTGTGCCAGGGAGGAGGCGCCCGCATCCCCTTGTGCTGCCCCTGAGCGGGGCCCGGGCAGGGACCGGCGGGGAGGTTCCTCGGAGGAGGGTGCGGCGCGTTACGGCCGGGGATCGCTGTGTCTCGGTGACTGGGGGCTTCCGGGGGTAAAGCATCGGTGAGCAGGGCAGGAATTGGTTTTAGGTACCTGGATTCACTTCCAGGTCCACTTTCCAAGGGTATTGTCCGGCTCAGGTTGGGAGGGACCACAGGCATCTGGCCCAGCCTGCTCAGTCAAGGGTCATCGTGGAGCACAGGGCGCAGGATTGTGTCCAGACAGTTCGGGAATAACCCCAGCCTCCCTGGGCAGCCTGTTCCAGTGCTCAGTCACACACAGCAAATAAGTTCTTCATCGTGTCCAGGTGGAACTTCTGGGCATCAGTTTCTCCCCGTTGTTTCTCATCCTGGTGGCCGGCTGCACCAAGAAGAGCTTGGCCCCGTCCTCTTGATGTTCATACGTAAATGTTTATCTCACTTTAGCCTCTGGTAAATACGAATGGGGCTAGCTTGGCTGACTTTTTGGAACTCTTCTACATGGATTAAGAGTTTGTGTATAGACTCATCAGCATTTTTCTTTTCCTGTAAGGATTTTTGTTTTGAAGAATGTCTGGAAGTTTCTACTTCGTGATAGTTGGTCATCATGATAATCCCGTATTTGAAATGGAATTTCTACCTCCTGGAAAAGCAGAGTCAAAGGTGTGTTTTTTTCTTCCTGTGACACTGGATTCTTTTATAATTTTACAGTGTATTAGAAGCATGACCAGCATATTTTTAGAAGTAGTATCTACTGTTTTCTGGGGTTTTTTTAACAGAAGTTTTGTCATAGGGAGTAGAACTCTGGATTTCCCTAGTCTCTTAAAAATCTTTGCCAGATTATACTAGTTCTTCACAAAACAGCTTCCTTAAATATTGACGCTGCATATTATAGAATATATATCTTGGTTTTGCTTTGGTAGTTTCTCTTAGTGTGCAAAGGTTTTATAATAGCTGTTCATTGTTTAATACCACTCTTTTTTTAAGTCATTTCTATACAGTAATAAAGTAAGAAACACATTTGAAAGCTCAGTTCAGTCCTTTATTCTTTATGCTATTAAATACCTAATTTTTTAATCATCTTCATTAGTCATACTTGCTTTTAGGTAAGAAAGCTAAAAACTTATATTGATAAATATAGAATCTGAAAATGTGAGAAATGTAATACTACTCAGTAATAAGTGTTTCCAGCGGGAAAAGAACAAATATATCCATAAGTGGCATTAAATCAAATAAAAACTAGGCTTCAGTATAAAAGTGCATGGATCTTTGCGTGTATCCAAAAGTGGAAGTATATGCTGTCACTGATTGGAACTGCATGGCATCATCTCAGTTTTGAAGTAGTGTCCCATAAAAGATGATAAATACGGCTATTCGGACTAGACTTAGTGTGAGGATGTGTAAAAGCTGATTTGAGGGAAAAACTGAGAGGTGAGAGTGGCAGTATCAGCGTCCTGTTACTATGAGAAACAGTACAAAACTACTAATTTTTCCAGTCTAATAAAAGCTTCCACTGTGGTTTTGTCCTGTATCTCTCCTTGGCAGATGTCCTCTGGTGGTCTAGATTGTCTACAAAGTACACGGGCCAAACTGTGATCACTCTTGTGTTTATTGTAGGAAGAGATTCAATTTACATCTGCAGGCACATATTTAGCACTAGTTGTAGGATGTTTTTCTCTACTAGGTTTTAGAGGAAAGAAGACCCCCAAACCAATAAAACAATCTTGTTTCTAGGTAAACAACATGAGAAAAACAGAATCTTTAGGTGATGTTATCAGCATACCTGCCCTATCTCTGCTTTCCCCATATGTCCCCCAGCTTTTATACATTGTAACCTATTGGTCAATTCCTGCCAAATTTGACTGAAATGTTAGAGTCCAGAAAATGCTACATTTTATGTATGCTATGTAAATATCACAAAAACAGATGTCTGGAAAGAAGAGAAAATGACATATGAGGGCCCCTATTGCGGAATCAGTTAAGGGTGGGAGTTTGTCCGTCAGTAAACAGATGAATTCATGCTTGAGTTCATTCCTGAGATGTAATACAGGCTTTATTGATTTTGTTGCTCTCAGGACTGGTTTTGTGATGATCTTCTTATTATGAACTCCATTCTTCCTTGAAACCAAATATCATGGCAACGTTTGCTAGTTTCATTTAATGACAGGATGGCATATGACAGAAAAGCAGGGTTTATGTAACATTATGTAACTTGAACACTGGTTCTGTAGCAACTTGAGCAAATGATTGTTTATATTTCATCGCTTTCACTGAATTACTAATCTGCTGTCTTCTGGAAACGCATTAGGATGATCATCGCCATCTCAACCAGTTCATTGCCCATGCTGCTCTTGACCTCGTAGATGAGAACATGTGGCTTTCTAACAACATGTATTTGAAGACTGTGGACAAGTTTAACGAATGGTTTGTTTCTGCTTTTGTCACAGCTGGACATATCCTTCCCTATTCTCTTTCCTTATATTTATGTAAGAAAAGCCTTTTCCCAGAAAGAGGTAAGTTAGATAAAGTGAGTTTGGAACAGATTTCTCTGGCTATTTGCTATTATTGTTAGAGTCATCAGCTTCAGGAAGAACTATGTTGGGAGGCACAGCAGCTGGGAACAGTTGGAACGGTGGATTTTTGTCTTTGTAGGAGCCAAAATGGCATAATGAAATGTGGTGCTCACATGGAGTAAAGAGGTATGAGAGGCTCTGAGCAAGCTTGTATGATTTTCTGTTCCCAACCCTTTACCTATGCTGGAGAGAAGTGGGAGTGAAGATGCCTGGTGTCAGTCACTCTAGTGGTGAAAATGCAGTGCCAATGCTTGATACTATGAACACGTGGTCCTAGAACAGTTTGTTGTGAAACATTTGTTACACATAGCAAGTAACATTGAATGGCATTTTAACTTTAGGGGTACATGGCAGGGCATCATCCACATTTAGAATTACATCGTTTTAAAAAGAACGACCTTGGATAGAGAGGTGATTATTTTCAAATGGGGGGATGTGAAAATATAGAGCTAATGCTTTCCAAATTTCATTGCTTCAATTACTTCTTTAAATGCTTCCTCCTATGAGTCACTGCTATTTCATGTACAGCTAAACATTTTAGGTATATGTTGAATTAGGTGTAAATGCTCCTCTCAGGATGTCTCTTTTCTTTGTAAAAGTTTTATTCTCCTTAATTACTGTACATATGAGATTTATAATGCTTCATGATGTAAGGCAAGAAGATGGAATTAAGAACTTCTTTACTGATGTATATGAGTTGTATATAAAGGTAAGAACTCATTTTTTATGGTCTTCCCACACTACCTTTAAATGTGTTCTGCTGTTTGTGCTCAGGCACAGCAGCATTAGCATGTTGTCTCTTGGGGGCCTGTATAAGCACCTGTGCAGCCCACAGCAGCCAGAGCTGGTAACGTGTGACACAAAGGCTGTATTTTCCATTAAACAGAATAGACTTTTTTGAAATTGTTACAAACTGTGCTCTTTTAGACTTCACTTTAGTCCAGTGATTTTTTGTAGAATAGGTAAGAATGTTTTGGGTAGGAAGGGACCTTAAAAACCATCTAGTTATAACTTCCCTGCCATGGGGAGGGACACTTTACACTAGATCAGATTGGTCAAAGCCCCATCCAGCCTGGCCTTGAACAGCTCCAGAGGTGAGGCATCAACAGCTTCTCTGGGCAGCAGAGAACTTGTGGGACAACTTCTTATGATGCATTTTGTGGTAGCATGGTGTCATTAATAATGATAATGAAAGGACTGTTCTACAGAGCCTGGTAGCTTTGCTCTCAGAACACATAGCCCTTTGTTCTCAAATCCTGGTGGTACTTCCACTAGGTGGGGTCATGGGAAACAGTTATGGGAAGCATCACCATCTCAGCCTCCCAGGGGCACCCAAAGGATCCTAATTTCCACCGGTGTGCTGGGTTTGTTCTGAGGAGCTGGTGCTAGGGGATGGCTCTGCACATGTGTGGGGAGAACGCAAGGGCCTGGAAAGCAAGGACTGTTTAGGAGGTCTGTGCTCTTAGTGGCACTAAATAGGCTGAAAGCTGTATCACCTGAAGTGACATTTTCCAGGGCTGGGCATTGTGCTTACTGATGGGTTTTTCTTCTTTCCCCAGTTTGCAATGAATCCATTTTATGAACTCAATACTCCTATTCGATCCACTGCCTTTGAAAGGAAAGTCCAGTTCCTTGGGAAGAAACACCTTTTAAGCTGAATAAACAAATTTCCCGAGTGCTTTTTCCCTACTTTCCTGATTATTTGAACTGTACTTCGTCTGGTTAGTCCCCTGCATGTTTTATATTCATCTTCTGAAGACTAATTGGATGCTGAAGCAGCTTTTTCTTTTGCCAATACAGATAAGAACAGCCAAGCTTCTCTAGTTAAAAATGTGTATCTCAAGAAGTTTCCTTTTATGTGGTATGAAAACAAAGTTTTAAACTGTCAGAGGCTGCAGAGGTACAAAAGAAGAGACATTTTGTGTTAATGCATATGCAAAGTGTAAGCCTCTGACACAGGGTGGGAGGAAATCAGACATAAATGCAAAAGCTGTTGCCAGTCATCTGGTTTAGTATGAGCAAAAAGGAATTCTTGACTGTTTGGCCTAAATGCTTAATTTTATTACAAACTTTCCTACTTGTATTCCTTCAGTAGAGAACTTACTCTGCAGACTAACCAGACTAACATTACACTTTGTGGTAGTAAATCAAGCCTGTATTTATTAATGTGTAATTGTATGTATATAAAGTGCTCAATAAAAAATGGATAGATCAGAAAAGCTGTCTCCACTACTTCAAGAAAATTTGAGGAAAACCCTTAAAGTTTAAAAGTGTGTAATTTCAGACTTTTTATGTATTAAGTGCAATATACATGGAGCTGTAGAGTTGCATCAGCGAATGAAGTAGACCAGAACAGCCAGGTCTGCCCTGACATTCATTCTAATTCACACATGAAAAAACTCCAACCTAAATTTACATATTTAAACCCATGGGTTTTTCCTATTATTTCTGTAACTGCTGAAACTTTTTTTTTTCTGTAAATAAATTTAGAGGAGGATCTTTGAACCATGAAACTGCATTTGCTGAAGTCTCAGAAAGGCATCATTTGGCCTGTCTGGCTCCTATTCCATTGTAAATGTTTTAGGAACCATTTTGCAGAACTTAACATCATTCCAAACCAATAATTTTTAAATAGATCATTTGGCATCTGTGTATCTAATGCTTTGCTTGGGTTTACAGTCTTAAGTATTCTGTTCCTTTTTGCAGCAAATCTGTATGAGCTATCTTCCTGTACTTTTTTGTTAAATCTCTGAAAAATAATTTCCAAAGGAAGTGGCATACTGTTCTAAGAAGTATTTTGCATTGTCTGTATAATTAAGGGGACCACATGTGTATGTGCTATAAATGTATAGTCAGTCATTATTTCTGCACTTACTGCTAAACTGTCACTGTAAAATGTTCCATGAGAAAAAAGAACATGATAAAGAGGTTGCAATATTTACGTTAAATAAAACATGGAATGATGTAGTATGGATGCCTGTTGAGTATACTTGAAGTGATTTAGAAAAAACAGAAAACCACAGTAACAGTACCTGGTGGGGTGGCCAGTGAAGAGGGGAATACTTGTCTTTGCGATGTTATTGAATACAAACTGCATTGTACAGCACTTTGATAATGTCATGTAATTTTATATAAGTCAACTTTGGGTTTTTTTTCTGTATACATGGAAATAACAGAAACACAGTTGAGGCAAAGCATTCTTGATCATGTGATAAGGAGCCACTGAGCTGCCTCCTTATTTCCTGCCTCCTTCCCTGTAGCATGACGGCTGGAAAAATACTAACCGTTAAGATTCACTGAGTAAATACTTAGATTAAATAATCATATACTTAGCAGAAAGAAAAGGCTTGGCAAATATGAAGGATTAGTGCTAACAGTTTCTACCACTTTTAGAAGCTACATTGTTCATAATTGCATTTGCTGCCACAGTAGGACATGAAGTAAAATGAAAGCATTTTCTCTCTTGCCTGATTTCTGAAGGCAGATAGACAAATGGTGCCTGTTCTGAAAAGATGTAGATCTTTTCTTCTTTCCTCTGAATATAGGAATTGTAGGTGGGAAATGCAGACTCAGGTCCACCTAGGCCTTATGAAAACAGACCGTTACTCACCATAGGAATGGAAGAATTATGTCCTAACTCATCACCTTTGTCATAGTTCATGCTTCAGGAGCACTGTCTTGTGCCAGAACTCTGAAGGCCTTGGTGAGGTAGCTCCAAGTTCTCTGTACATGGACAAACACTCGTTTATGCCTTAGTTTGTGACTCTTCAGTCAGCTGAAAGACCACTAGCTGAAGTGATGGGTGAAAATTACTTTGTGGTCAACTAAAGTCACATATCTTCACTAGGTCTGAAGGCTGCAGTTCCAGGATGCTTCAGTGAACAGTTTCTCAATGAAGAGACTCCTTTGCAAGGATTATGTTCCTACCCTCTCAGGGGCTTAAGAATATGAATTCAAAATTAAGTCTGTTGCAGTATGAGAAAACAGATAATCTGCATTATGCAATAAAGGCAATAAAAAGTTTGAGTTAAAGGGACTAGAATGACCCTGTCATTCGAAAATCAAGCATGAGAACATTAGCACAAGCTAACATGAATCAACCTTAGTAAATCTGGGCTGGAAATACAACTCAGACTCCACTTCCTACAAGGTTCTATTACTGTTTAGGTAACCTGTCAGGTGACTGAAAGTAAGATGCATTTGAGGTATGGAGCAGCTGTTAAAGCAGCTTAGGTAAGCATTGATACAGTTTGCTGTGACATGAGCTGTCAGCTGTCCTTCTGCCCCTTCCCATTGTGCTCTCTAACAAGCACAGCTTTCAGCAGAACCACCGACCTGCCACAACAGTAGTTTTTTCTCATTTTAAAGGACACCTGGAACTCTGCTTACAAGTTACACAGTATGCTCTGTCAGTCAACAGCGCTCCAAATAGTTCTAACAGAACCCTGTAATATTTGAGGTGTGTTAGCTCTTGAAACAAATCAGTGAATTGAAACATAAGCCACAAATGCCACCTTACCTCCATATGGAATTATACCTAGCTTTTACAAAGTACAGAAATTTATTATTAAGCATTACGTGTTTATACCTCTCACCTATAACTGCTTGTCTGAAGATTTTTGATTCTGTAGGCACTCAGTAGTTTCTCTCTGAGACCAATTCCGGACCTAAACCTAATTCCTATACTGTCTTATTTACTACAGCATGTACAGCCCTGTTTATCTTTACTGGCTACTTTGTGATTAGTGCACAGTTGTGATACAGCAGCTCCCAGGGCATGAGTAATACACTTCTATGGGATTATGTTTTAACTTTACCAAACCTACTTCTCAGCTGGAAGCTTGGAAATCATGATGTTAAATGGAAAGGGAACAGATGGGAAAATACAGATGCCTGGGCACAAGAAAGACCCCAGTGGTTCTCATCCTTCATTTTTTCCTTTTAGCTATCTTACTTCCACGGTATCTATAGTACTCTAGTCACAATATTGTCAGCTCCTGTTTGGTTTCAGCCTTAATCTCTGCTAAAATGGATCTTAAAGGAAGCTTTAAGTAGTAAGGTAGTAGTTTTACAACAATTTCATGTCACTAGCTTAGTAGCCCCTAACACAAGCAATCTTCATTTCTAAGGCTTTTTGCTCTCTCATCCTAAGACTAAGAGGGATTTAAGATTTAGGGATTTAGCTATGATTTTTTTCACAGATCTTTTCATTCATTGAGTAGAAATTAAACATAAGTAGCAGTTAAATCTATATTTAACTGCTCAGGCATTGAAATTTAAAGCACGGTTCTGTCGGTGTAGATGGAGGACTGCAGGAATGAATCAAGACTTACGAATGCACTAAAGATAAAAAGATGGCACTTTTAAGCAGGAGTAGCCGATCTGCAGAGTAAAGTTGTCCTGGACAGGTTCAAGCAAGAATAAAATACATTCAGAAAAGTGTACTAAGAGCAACAAGAAGGGTTTGTTTTTGTAAGTTTTACTTCCAAATAATTACACCTGGTACAGATTGATCAGATACTTTTAAGATAAAATGCTTGCTGGTAATGTACTCTCAAGAAAGGCTTTTCCATCGAAACAAAAACGTTGCTGTACAGAAAGCAGTTGTTTAATGAATAACATGGCCTGTCCTGCAGCCTCAGGCTTCCTCTCACACCACATGTGCACGTGGTGCCAGTTAGCAGTCAGATTACAGATGGAAGCAATAGTGCACCACCAATTTTAATACTGCAAGGACAATGATTACTCTGAGAGCCAATATTGAACAATTTCTCATACAAGTATTCTACCAGTTAAACTGCACCTGAAAGCCTCAGAAAGACGGTCCAATAAATACAGGATTTGCTCCTGTTCATCATTTTGAAATGAATTCAGTAATATAAAAGACATTATCTCTTAAATATACAAGTACATATCCTAAAATAGCAGTTTTAATAAGGATGTTATTAAATCAGCTCAAATTCAGCTCAAACACTATGTATAGTTATATAGGGCTGAAAGCTGTCAGAATCTACTGTAAGTCAAGAGCTTCCTGAGTTCTCTACGTATTGCCAATCCTTAATATCACAGTGCAGATATTACCGGTAAACATTCATAGCTCAGGTTAACATGAACAAGAAGTTTGGAACTTCTAAGGCTGTACACGAGGAGTTTTCCTAAAAAATTGTCACAATCTTTTCAAGCTGACTGAATAAAGCATTTCTTTTTCAAAAAATGGTTGTACTTCAGTTACTCAGATTTTTCACCTTTGATCAGAAACACGCTAGAATGGACTTAAGGCAAAGACATAAAATTTTAAAAATGATCAGTATTTTGAATTAAACCACTGGGAAAATTAGCACAGCATTAGAATAGCAGATGGGAAAAAAATGGACATTGAATACGTAGGAAATTTATTTCCTACTGATAAACCTATACAAATTACAGCAGCATTAGGTAATTAGAAGACCTGGACATAATTTATATTAAATTATAATAACCACATTAGACATGAAGTACCACTCATAGCAAAAGGAATGTAGTGAGACTGAAGTTTAATATCTAGCATTGTAAAGAAACTGACATCTAACGAAACAAAAGTGGAATGCCGATTTCATAAAAATATACACATATAAAAGTATCTTTGTGCCTGAATTCCAGAACAACTTCTCCAAAGTAGTGCTTCTAGAACTTTCAAGTTTTAATTATATTCAAAGTATTTATCATTTGAACAAAGTTGGCAAATTACATTCTTATATTTTTTTTACTTGATGTCTTCCTAAACAGAAAGCATCACTAATTCAATAACGGGTTGCTCATGAATAGAGATTTTTCTTTTTCTCCCCCATGAAAGCAGCAGAATGTTACGATTTTAATATTAGAGTGAAACCCATTTGTTATTCTAGCTACTACACCTTCCCTATTCCTTTATAGAGCAAGCTAGTCAACAGTAATTTGGCAAAAAGAAATTTAAGTCAACAACAAGATGAACTGGGTTTCGGTTTCCGATGCAGGTTAACTGTATCTGTTTGAATAAAGTGATCTGATCTATCTTCAGAGGCTAGAACTCTTCTAACAGCTTCTTCAAAGGCTGCTGCAACATTAGTGGCATCTTTTGCACTGGTTTCAAAATAGGGATAGTTGCCATTATTTCTGCACCAGTTTTGGGCTTCTTCTGTAGATACTTGCCTTTCATCGATATCAACTTTGTTACCCAGTATCACAAATGGAAAACTTTCAGGCTCCTTGACATCTGCATAATAAATGAATTCTTTCTTCCAGTTGCTTAAGTTTTGGAAGCTTTGAGAGTCATCCACGCTGAAGGTTAGCAGGCAACAGTCAGAACCTCTATAGAAAGGAGTCCGCAAGCTCCTAAACCGTTCCTGACCTGCTGTGTCCCATATCTGCATTGTAACAAAATGTCCATCGACTTCCAACTCTTTGTTCAAGAATTCCACACCTATTGTATGAAACAGCTGTGCATCAAACTTGTTGGTGACATATCTGTTCATAAGGGAACTCTTCCCAACTCCACCATCTCCCAGCAGTATTACTTTAAGGAGTGATGATTTGGCTGCCATTGTTACAGGAAAAGATCCTCCTGGTTTCCTAGACCTGTAAAGATTAAGGAAATCATTAAAAGGAAAATAGTTGTGAACAGCAAATTTTGCACACATAAATTTCTAGAATGTTTTAAATTCCACCAACATCAAGTTTCATGTACAAAAACGGGACTCCACTAAACAGGTGAACTGTAGATAGACTCCAGTACGAATACCCACTCAAGAACACCAAATTTAAGAGGTGTCTCTTCCACAGACTGCAGTCTGCATCTAAGCAGTATGCTGCATGAATTACTGGTCCATCACTTAAAACTCTTTAAAGCCCCCAAGCCCTTCAAACCACCCCCTCTTTGTGCTGAAGAGGTATCACATCACATTCAACGAGTGCTATAATTCATGTCTGTTCACTGGACAAGGTTCATGGAAAAAAGCAAACTGAGAGAATATTATAGAGCATGTGCCTCAAAGTAGTCACTTCAGTGCTGCATTTTATTGCCAAAGTTATTTTTAAACCAATGCACTAGGAACACAGTTATCTATGGAACAAATGCAAATACTGTTATTAAGATGAGCATTCAATAGTTCAGAGTTTACTCTTTGCAGAACAGCACTGATGAGTGGAATACTATTAAAACTACCATGAAAGAATTTTCTGTTACTACTTCAGTGATACTCAAAATGCCACATACTGAGCCCAAGCCTACAATGACAGTTCAGTTAGGAGGTGTCAACTTCCCATAGTAGAACTGTCAAAAATTCTGGAAGTGCTAGTGAATAGTCTGGCTGCCAGCATGGGGATGGTAAATTAGTGACACCAAAGAAGGCTTTTTAACTGTTCGACTTAAAAAGAAATTAAAACCAAAATCCTTTAGCACCAGAATAGTTTGCTCATTAGTGCTTTGTACCCAACCTTTGCCCTCACAACTGTAGTGTCATCTAACACTGTAAAATCGTGTTTTAATTGCTTGGGGGTAAAGTTTCATTTTAACAAGCCCAAACTGAAGTTTCTGTAGGAGAACTGTGTTCCTAACCTGCCTAATAGTTTGGGCTTCAGCCCAAACAGGCTTCTCTGAAAATAGCATCTATTTAAAATGGAAATAGGTCATAAGTTGCCTAGTCCCTCTCTTTCTTTGAAGGAAGGAATGTGGTCTTGCTAGATGTAATTAGCATTACTGGCATATACATCACCCACAGTGTGGCTGTAGAATTAGTACCTGATACAAGCTGGCGTGAGAGTCATATGACTGTGCTGCCTTACAATCAAGGCCTACAGTAGGAGCAAGAAATTTCAGGAATTTTTTTTATCACTGACTTTCCATCTTTGAATATTTATTTGCTAGACACACTCTACAGTAAGACAGAAGGAGTAGTTTGAAGCCTCAACACAAAAAAAGTCAAACTATAAGGAACTCACTGCTTCCATTAAAAATTTGTTCAAGAGCAAGTAATTTACTTCATTCATACTGCATAATTAACAACATTTAAATTCTGTACAGGTTTGCGTGATACCAAAACTGCTTAAAATCTACAAGAAGATAGTTCATTTACCCTTCAGAGAGCTACAGGGATGATTGCTATGGCTCAGGTTACGAACACATACATTTCAGTGCATGTGAAACGCTTTATTAGAGTCACTGGACTACTCGCGTAAGAGTTGCAGGTTTATGCTCAACTCTTGAAAATGGTCCAGTGTATTTATTGACGTCTCCAGTTTCTACATCAATAGATAGGAGCTGCTTCTTAATAAATAAAGCTTTCATGGGAACAGAGAGTACTCAATGTGCTCCTGTTCTTCCCTACCAGCACAGGGAACAAGTTACAATTTATTTTTCCAGTCCTGCAGAAATCACAAGTTTCCTGACGGACACAACGTGCATAAATAATAACTGGCTTGACTCGTTCTGACTGGTACTTTGCACTGGTTTCTTTAGCATCTGCATTTTATTCAATGGCAAGTATTATCATGAAGTTGTCCACAAGGCCACATTTTAAACAAAATACATGCAAGCAAAGTGTTACCGGTATCTACTACTATTTAGAAAAGTAGTAGATACTGTTAACAGTTTCTAATGCAGGTGCATTTAGAACCTGCTAAGTTAATTTGCACAATTTCAACTATGTGGGCCATTCCAGTGAGGTCTAAGAGACCATAAAATTAGTTTTACTGGGCAGACAATTACAGACCAACCACAAACTATTAAGAGTTGGACCCAACTGGTCCTTTCACACAAAAGCTACAGAAAGAGTCTTCTGTGACGTTGCAGGCAATGTTGCATTTCAGGACATTCAGTTTCCACAGCTGTCATGCTAGGCTAGAATTAAGTTTTTGTAAAGTTTTTAATCCAAAATAATGGAATATATGTCCAGTCATTTTAATGACTGATGATGATAAGCTGTATCTGAAGCACCAAAGAAGCATATTTGAAAGTATTAACAAGTATTTTTGTTTGAAAGCAGCAAAGACTTTATACATTTACAATTTTATTACTATGTAAGGACTCATCTGCAGCCATACTGATAATGTGATTTAGAGTATCTGTAGAACCAGAGTGGTATTTTTCAGAACAGTAGACAGCTGCAGGTTTTTTTTTCTGCTTGCGCATCTTTAAATAAGTTAAGATTTTTAAAGAGCTCAGTTTTTTTAATTGTTTTTTCTAATATTATGAAGCCTTAACACTCCAACAAATAATACAATGATAAAATACTTAAGACACTACAAGAATTAATGTTATTTCTCCTGTTATACAATTTATCTGGATAATGTACATTTTGACAATGTTTTTGGAAGGGATGGTTAACATACAGTATGATGTTTCTGAAGATTTACTACCTTAATTTTTCAGTTTAAATCATTACTCATCATCTGAAAACAAACAAAAGCTTAATTCCTAATGTGCATCTGATTGTTTTACCCAGCATCAGGAATTGCAAAACAGTATAGAATTACACATAACTGTTTGCTCCAGTTATTTCTTAGTGAGCTACATAATTAGTTAATGTACAAGTTATCTCAACCTAGTAGACAAAGAGCTTGTAACAGGAATAATTTTCCCTCATGTTCTTCAATAATTTCAATATTCAAAGAAAGAGCAAATAAATAAAAAGCAGCCCCACTCTGGTTCATTTTGATAATAATTTCTGAATTGTTCCCCCTAACTTAGAAGGATTACAGTGCTTAAATCACTGACTTCAATATTCGTGTTAAAAGCAGGGAACGTTTTCTACTAAATGTAATTTACAACACGATCGTATACCACGACACAAAAAAGCAAATTAACTGTGGCCTTTTGGGATGTCCCTTTTAAACAGTAAAATGAATTGCAAGTCAAATATTTCCACTGTCAGTCCAAATATTTGCTTGTCACAACAAAAGACAAAAAGCTAAGCAACCTTAGAAAAATCAGTTTGCATTACAAAATCCAGTCCTGCAAAGCTTAGTGAAATACCACTGCCTTGTCCAGTCTGTCTAGATTGTCTTACATACATATATCAGCTTAATAGCTGCCTTTATTTTGAGTGGAAATACATCTCTTGCTTAGGTACTGAGGCAGCACTCAAAGAAAAGCAAGATTCTTGGTCTAGAAAACCATAGCAGCAACATCTAATCTCAAGTCTAGGAATTTGTCCTTTTTTACTGTAAAAATATTCATATATTAAGGAGGACCTGCTCACACCAGTGTACTGAAGGCCGAAGACAAATACTGAACTCAAGTTCTGTGGAAAAACCGTGCTAGCCCACACAGTAACTGCATTGTATCTATAATGCCAGCAAGCTGCAAACCCCACACAAACTATTAAGCAAACCAAAGCAATTGGACCCATTTACAGTTTCATTTTTCCCACACTCATACCAGTCACTGCAGCACACCAAAAACCCAAACAAAACACACATAGCAACTGAAATCTCACCTCCACTCCCCCTTTTTTTAATAGGGCACCAAAACCTGGATCTATTGTAATACCACCACTGAACTGCCTCAGCATTTTTGAAGAAACAGATGTAAGGGACACTTCTAATTTCCAGACAATTGCTTCTTTACTTGTATTTACTTTCTAACTTGGAAACAGGCAAGAAAATTTGTTTCAGTTACCACTGTCATTCAGTGGTCACTGATGAACCACCTGCTCTACAAAACCAAGAGTAAACCTAAAGGTTTTCTTGAGGATAGGTAGCACACTATCCTTTAACTGAAGCTGTTTGAACATAAAACAGACTCAAGTTTGTTCTCATCAGTAAGTAATCATGTTTACTTACAACCTAATATGCTACCAGACAAGATTTATTGAAAAAAGGGCCATTTTAATTTAAAAAAAAATACTAAAGTTACAGACAAGCAGCATTATTAGCAGTTCTACAACAAGCATAACACAGACCATGTTCCACAGCCTCCTATCTTCAAATTTACACATATAAGCACATTCATTTCAGTTTTGAAACTTATTCACAATTTTATTTACTAAGCCACCATATTTTGTTAAGCCACTGGAATCAGATTAGAAGTTTAAAAAGGCACACCACTGCAAGTATTTTGACTGAACAAAACGCTTGCCTTTCAATAGAAATGTAAACTCTCTCCCTCATTAGTAGTTGGGTTTTTTCACACAAACAAAGCAATTGACAATAATTGCCAGGCTATCGTGAAAAACGCAGTTTGTTAGTTGCAGTAGCCCATCAAAGAATGACATTAATTGCTTCTCTGTGAAATGTCTGAAAAGAAGTCCCAAGAACTACGAGAGTTGCAGCAGAAAGGGCAGAATTCAAAACTACACAGTTTTCAACACTTACTGTTTGTGGAGGTTTTACATTTCTCAGCCCTCAATCACTACAGTGGTTAAATTTGTTGCCTATAGCAGATCTGCAAGTTTCCAAAAAATCTGAAAAGAAAGCACAGAAGCACATTTTCTCACTTTTCTCCCCTTAGCCAATCCTTGTTCTTATATTTGGGAAGTAGTGGTTTATACCCTGGTCAACTGAGTGACACAAGAAAGCTTTATTAGTGCATAAGAGGCCACAACCATGCTTGACCTGAAAGATTTTTTTCTCAATGAAAAGGAAAACAACCAGATATGAAGATGCTGCAGGCTTTGTACTTTTGGATGTGTAACAAGCAGAGACATTAATCAGCTTCCAAACTGACCCTCCCCTCCCCTCCTTCCATGGGGCATTGACATAAGAGCTGTGGATCAGGAACACCCCTTTCCTGACAGCCACTTGTCAGCTGCCTGGAAGCCCTTCAGTCACACAGCTCGACCTACCAGGGGCCTAATCTTGCACCTCTTCCTTCCTCTATCTGTGATTTCACCACTGCACTGTGAAGATAACCTGTCAGCAAACTATTAATCATCTGTCCAAAAGAAAACACAGACTATCTGAAATTGCCTCTAGTTGTAAGCAGCCTAGACATGCTTGATCCAACACCAGAACACCACCAGAATTTACTTGTAATTTCTTCTATGAACCCAACCCAAAATGAAGCATCATTCAGCTGTTGCCATTCATTTGGATACCAAAAAAGTTGTATTTGGGGTTTTTTGTAAGGTTGCTCTTGACTCCTTTGAAGCTCAGGATTCTAGTTCAAACAGCTGCCTGGCATGACTCAGGACTATGAAAGAACCAACGGCCAAAGGAAGGAATCCTGAAGTTCACATAACCCTTGGATCATTGAATCATCCCAGTACCTACTGCCAGAATCACTTCATTTATTCTATCTTCTAGCTAGACACAAATTCAATTAGCAAAATTTGTCAGGAGAAATACCTACACTTATACCTCTGCCAGTTTAATCTTGCATAAGCCTAACCTTCACCTCCAACCTTATTCCCCAAATTCAAGTACAATGAGCAAACTTATTTATTCAGATTTAATCAGAGTTGACATTTCTCAGCAGTTCACTGTTAAACATCTTCCAACTTAAATATTCTATTACTTTCAGCCAACTTTCAAGACACCCTTTGGTGCTGCTGCTCCTCGTCCAACATTGCTTTCAAAGCCTGAGCTATTTGACATTCTTGCAACCCACTTCTCTATTACTGCTTCCACTCTTTCAATAACTTATCCAGCAATTATTTCTGCCCAAATGTGCTCATCTTTCTCCCTTGGATTAGTTTCCCTTTTCCTTCGGGGAATTCCGGTAATAGCAGCCTCTGTTGGTACAAGGCTACCTTGTACATTCATATTCTTCCCAGTATAACTCCTGTGACGAAAGCCCATCCCTAAGGCATTAAGTGGGTTACACTGTACCAGGCCAACACACTTGTCTGCTCTGCTGAGAATGAAAACAAAAACAAAACACAGAGGAGAATGAACACTACTGAAAAAAAACAAACAAAAACCCCAAACCCTAAGGACTTCTTACAAGCCTTTTTGCTGGCAAGTTTTTATTCATTGTGAAATGTTTATGTAAAATTCCAGTCCTAAGGAGCTGGAAGATCCCTATCCCATAATTTATTAGCAAATTGACACAAAATAAAACAAAGCTTGAAAACTAAGTATCTTATTTGACCCTCTGCAATTCTTTTTTTTCACATACTTTTAATTTAAGGAAACTGATGGTGTTTAAACACTCAAAAGCAAAACAAGGACTGCTAGAGCAGGGGTTTTTTGTTTGTTTATTTTTTTAATAAACACTCTTTAACTTTATGGAAAAGGCTTTACTAAAATTAAGACAGCAAAGACAGCTCCATACAACCTGAATGAAGATAGAGAAAAGTAACAGTTCATTATAAATTTGATGTTGGTATGACACAGATATAGCTGTGCCAGCCCTTGGTTAGGTTTCTCTGAAAATAAAAGTGAAAAAGAGGTTTGGGATTTATTTTGGGTATGTCTGCTCTCCCTCCAATACGCCATTACAGCTTCGAAGCTACTGTTACCTTCAAAGCTACTAAAAGTCATGGAAAAACACTTTGGGGACAAAACATATTTATTTATATAAATAAATAAACCCCCCAAACCACCCCAGTCACACACAGCCACCCTTGCTCTAAAAAAAGCAAGCACTGACAACTTCAGTGTTGCACAACCCTTTAAAAGTAAAGACAACTAAAACCCACATGTTTATTTACTGTAGCTGTAAATTATTCTGGACAAGAAGGAAAACAACATATAGGATGGGAGGCTATAAAAGTTATCTGCAGACAAGCAGTTAAATTCCTGAACAAAACTTAGCTAGGAAGTTCCCTACTCGACTGTCCCACCCAAGTTAATAAAACTTAAATGCTCTCTATAGATCTAGTTATATGTAACCTTGCTATAAAAGCCACTAATGGAGGTTCTTCAAACTATTTTTCTTGCACTGTTCTGTTATCCACTCAATCGTTTTGCACAAGTTATACGTAACACGGATTTACTTAGGCCACGAGCAGCCGGGTGGTACCCGGACGTAAGCGATCCCGATCCTGGCCCACCCCTGCGCCGCCCTCCCCGCCGTGACCACCCCGGAGCCCGCAGAGGCACCTGCGGCCCCGGGGCCCTCCCCGGCCCTGCGGAGCGGCTCCGCCGACTCACTGCTCCACACAAGAAGAACTGGAAGCCAAGGGCGCGCTGAGCAGGCGGCCCCTCTCCTGCACAGAATCCATTAGGTTGGGAAAGACCTCTGAGATCACCGAGACCAGCCAACCTATGGCCGAACACCACCCTGTGACCCAGCGCAGGGCACCGAGTGCCACGTCCAGTCTTCCCGTGAACGCCTCCAGGGACGGGGACCGCGCCGCCTCCCCGGGCAGCCCGCTCCAAGCGCTCAGCAACGGGAAAAAGGAGCTCGAACGCTTCTCCTCCTCCCAGTCTGAACGGCGCTGAGGACGCGGGTGCGAAGCCGA
>WBMY01018017.1:14385-63811 GCA_013397315.1 Donacobius atricapilla | reverse complement strand
CGGGGGCGGGGCCTGGCGCCACGTGATGCAGGCCCCGCCCAGCGGGCAGAGGCCACGCCCCGGCGGGAACGCGGGGAGCTGCTCAGCCCGGAGCTGCGGGAGCGGGAACATAGGGGGGACAGCGGGAATATCGGGAACAACGGGAATATCGGGAACAACGGGGGACAGCGGGAACACGGGAATAGCGGGCAGCGGGAACGGCTCTGCCCACAGCCAGACCAGGGCCGGAAAGGCCCACCGGGGGCCGTCTCACATCGGTTACTGTCGTGCGCCGCCTGAGAGCGTTCCACTGTAAAATACAACACTTCTTCTAGAATGCCCCGCATTATTAAGCCCGAAAATGCCTTTAGAAAGCATTTGCCGGTCAGAGTTATTTATTAAATAAAGGCAGTAGTCTCACTGCGCTCCACACTAAGGTCCCCAGGTATGCAAACTCACAAGTGTAAGGCAAGTAGAAACATCCACTTTGCAAGTAGAAATATTTAAAACTGTGCTTGTGTCAATGAAGGAATTCATCAATATACAAAGCACGCTATTTTTAAAAAGTAGCCAGGCTTTTTTTTTTCCTGTAGTAATTCAGAATAACACCAACTTGACTGTTTAAACAAGATCTCAGGGGAAAAAGCTAAAGGAGACAGTGATAAGAATCTTTTCTGTGCTCTTACAACTTCCCCACGAGAGCAAAATATTATTAAAATTTAAAAAAAACCCAAGAAATTAAAGAGGTTCCCACACAATCAGGAGGAATAGGTGATGACAGGCATAAGTACACCCATTTGCTCAAGCAGTCATCGCATGCTTCTGATCATAAGGCAGATGCAATCAGACAGGAATTGCCACTTGTAGAGTTGTCTTGTTTTGGATCAGACATCAACACCGCCCAAGGAATGGAAAACAAGATCTCAGTATCATCAAAAGGAGATGTCTCCTTAGAGGAACAGAATCAATAAAAGGCAGGCCATGCTAGAGGCAAATCTGATGATATCAGACCCATTTTTTTTTGTAACAAAGGTGGACTTCAAAAATCTTTAAGTGCTTTTTTCCTGGAATCTGCTTTCATCCAGTTCTAGAATATAATACAAGTAAGCTCTGGAGAAGTAGGAAGGTAGACTTTAAATTATGGTAAATCTAAGGCATATAAGTTCTAAGCAGTTATGGCATTATTTTATGATTTATAAAGAAGGAAAAGCTGCATTTAGAAGCGGAGGAAATAATTATTCTATTTTTCACTTTTGCAGAGAAGCTACCATGTTTTTGTTTTGAAACAACACTGGATTTTGTTTTGAAACACATTGGATATATGTGAGGAAATTTAGAATTACAGGATAGTTTGGCTTGGAAGGGACCTTTAAAAGTCATCTAGTCCAAATCACCCTGCAATGAGCAGGTACATTTTCAACTAGATCAGATTGCTCAGAGCCCTGCCACCATCCATCTGGGTAACCTGTTACAAGATTTCATCACCTTTGTGAAAAAACGAATTCCTGGCCTGAATATAGCCATTCTGTCCAGTCTGGGTCTATGCTTCTTTCTCATCCTACTGGAACAGGCCCTTCTAAAAAGTCTGTCCCCATCTTTCATATAAGCCCCTTTTTAGATCCTGGAAGGCTTCAATGAGGTCTTCGCAGTCTTCTCCAGGCTGAACCACCCTAGCTGTCTCATCCTTTCCCTATAGAAGAAGTGCTCCAGCCCTCTGATCATCTTTGTGGTCTCCTCTGGACCTGCTCCAACAGATCCATGTCCTTTCTGTGCTGGAGACCCCAGAGCTGGATGCAGGACTGCAGGTGGAGTCCCATGAGTGCAAAGTAGAGGAGCGGAACCAACTCCCTAAACCTGCTGCCCACGCTGCTTTTGATTCTTTCTGGGCTGCAAGTTCACATTGCCAGCTCATGTCCAGGCTCTCATCCACCAGCACCCCCAAGTCATTCTCCTCAGGGCTGTTCTCAAACCATTCAGCTCCCAGCCTGTATTGACACCAGGGGTTGCCCTGACCCAAGCACAGCATCTTGTAGTTGGCCTCATTGATCCTCATGAGGATCCACTTGAACCCAGTTCTTCAGCTTATCCAGATACCTCATTTTTTCAAGTTCTATTTAGAAACAAAATTCTTGAACTTCTCAGATAAGATGTATTTTTTATTTCCTTTACATAGGAACATATAAGAAAACAGAGAAGAACCATGGTGTAACCATTGCTACTATGCTTATGATTTTATAGGCATAATGGAGCATTACAGGGTTACTCTCATGGTTAATACACATGCATGAGTGCTCCTGTTTTAAGGTCACGGAAATTTGATCTTACTCTCCTTGTGCTAACTCCTCCCTTGACCTAAACCCCAAGACTCCTCCCCTGCAAACCTGATAAAACCCCACGACCCTGCCCCTGCAGCCCTCTCCATCTCTCTCTTCATCTTCTTCTCCCTCCCCGGCCCTGGGGGAAATAAAATGGATTCTCGCGCTTAACAAAACAGAGACTTGACTGGTCTGTTTCCCGGGAGGTGGCTGTACCTCCCTGGACACTATGAACTCCGTTGCCACACGATGCAACACATCAATGCTTGAGGATGGTGCCTGAGGATCAGGAAGTGAAGGCCGCTTCCCTGTGTCCATTCTGTTACATACCATGTATGTAACAAACCCAGTAGTTGCTACAGAACAACACAAATTGTAGAACAAGTAATGCCTCTGATAGGGCTGGTCACATGAAGCACACCTGCCCCTCCCGAGATCAGACAGAACACCCCCAGCTAGGACGCAGTTAGAAACAAGTGCACCAAAATCACTCCGGTTTAAATTCCGCAGACAGGCAGCGTCCCAGTGGTGGCTGCTCTGGGGCTGCCCCTGTCCGAGGCCACTGTTTGACCATCCCTGTGGGGGGAAGGGAGGGCAGCAGGGCCGGGGCAGTGCTGGTGGGGGCAGCCGCTTCAGATTCCCACTGCCAGCAAGAGCCCCAGTGTGGCTCAGACACTGTACAAGCCTGGTGGCCCTGTTCCTGCACCCCACCTTGTGCACCGGTCTCCATCCGCCAGCATGTCCCCAGTCTTGCCCGGTTCTCACCGGAGTTTTGGCAGATTATTGTCACCGGACCTGCCTTGCTCTTGTTTGGGAGCTGCCGGACAGTGACCCTTTCAACTGCAGCCACTGTCCCTGCACGCCTTGTCACCCACCATCCACCCCTGGCTCGCCTCCCCCTGCGCAGCAACCCGCCCTTGCTGCTCCCTCATTTTCAGTCGTCTGAAAGCTGACTTTGCACATTAAGGATTTTGTTCACAGAGGGTATTCATGAAGTGTTGTTATGCCATGTCAGAGAGAACGGCACAAAACCCATCCAATGGCAAATAAAGGGCAACTTTTTTTGTGTGAGCAGGGGGAAGTTCTGTATCAGCAAAGTGCTCTCATAATAAGAGCTTGTGAATAATACTTTTTACCATCTGTAGCTGGCAAGGAGACTATGTCCCATCTTGGCAAGTGATGACATGGCCTCAGTAAAACATGACTTTGTTACCTCTTGGCTGAATTACAGGAGTACAAAATAAGGGGATATGAAGTCATCTGCCTTTATGGATCTGTTAATACCAGAATGCAGCAGGCCAGCCCCCAAGCAATCCAAGAATTTATCAAAGTGCTCTTGTTTCTTTCCTTATCTTCCAGGCAGTCAGTGAATTGGGCCATTACACCCTAAAGATTCCCTAAAGGACTGTAATTCAACATATTTGCTCCTTAACCACAGCCTGTTACCAGTTAACTTTCCTTCTTGTCACAAAAAAAAGAGCTGTTTTTCTGTTTAAAGAGTTGCAGTTCTTTGCTTTAGTAGCACATCAGAAAGAAAGGAACACACTCTAAATGAAAAATAAACGGCATAGACTTCCTTTTGGTTTTGAAAAGAATAAAGAGTTATAAATAACAAATGCCAGCTAAGTACCTCCCTAAAAGGTGCACAGTAAGAGGGATATGACAGAGATAGAAAAGGCACTCGACAGAACAGATGGAAGTCGATCTGGCAGGGGATCTCTAGGAACCAGGAGTTTTGTTACTGGTGTTAAGGGAGCGATATTGACTACAATTAATAGAGCACTTCAGATATAGAATAGTCTCTTTGTTTTTACATTTAAAATTGTGTGAAATTCATTGTTAATTCAGTTCTCATCTTCTTAAGACATGTATCACAAGTTCTGCAGCTACAGGCTCCTTGATCTTTGAGGGCAATTTATGCTTAAGATCTTACTGCTGCTGTTAAATCACCGGATTCAAGAAGGAGTTGAATTGAGAGCATCTCTGGAAAACCCCATGGAGACAAATAGACTTTAGCCTTATTCAGCATACATGGCACTATGTTTGTAGGGATCACCTCTAATGACACACTCCTTGTAGGAGTAGCAGCATGGACATGCTAAACATCATACCCAAATTAATTGTCTCAGCTTAAAAAAGTTTAGAGATCTTTTTCTCACCTGCAATGATCTGGAAAGAAAGATTTCAACAATATAAAAGAATCTCACTTTTCAAAGTTTTTCTTTTGTTTCTGAACTCTACTCCCTGTACTCCAGTGATCTATACCCTCCTGCTGCTGTACACACAATATAGTTGCAAGTTGGCTTTTTAAAGACATTTTGAGACAAAGCATATAATCTTTGCCGGACAAATATTTTGAGCCTGCAGTTACACATTTAGTGGAAGGGAATTCAAAAGAAAATGATGTTACACATTATGTCACAAATGTAGTCAGTGTTACATATACAAATTTTACCCCTGAACCATATTCTGTGAGAAACACCCTCCATGCCTTGTAATATTTCCCTTTGCCAAGATAAAACTTGGATGAGCTCTACATTACTGGAATGGCTTCAAAACCAACTGCAGGCAGAAATTATTTATACGTTGTTCACAGCTAAAATAAAGTCTTCTGCTACATGGTGTTCTGACACAGCACAATGCTGGCACAATGCTCTCCTCAACAGGACCATGACCTTCAAAATGACTGCGCACAATCCTGTGCTTGCTGTGATCCGCTAAAACAGGAGTGTTTGCTTTCCTGTAGTTTCATTGAAAGCTAACAATAATACCTTACACAAAAGTTCTGCCACTTAAGCAGGACTACTGGTAAGCATCAATTCGAGCACACAAGTAAGGGCTGGAAAGGAAGGCCAGATAGTAACTCCTTGGTTACACAGCTGAACACTGGGGGTCTGGCCTAAAGCTTTAATGTGTATTTTACGTAAGTGCAATTCCCCTAAATCACACATTTTTACATGATAAAAATCTCAGCAATGCTGCTGAAATGTAATTGTTAGCCCTTCGCAGAATGGAAAGATTTTTCTTTTTTTTTTTTTTTTTCCAGTAGAATAGTTTAAGTGTCTCTTTACAATGTCACATTATGCATAAATTTCCCCATATACAGATAAAGGCCTGTCTTTCAGTCCTGGCTGGCATTTAGTTCACCAATACCTATTTTCTCATTTCATGCCCCTAACTCCTTTCCCCGAGAGGTCATGAAGCTCAGCCCAGAGGAGCTGATTAGCCTCAGCTGTGTCACAGTCAGATGGGTCCAGAACTGTCCTCAATTCCTCCAGCAAATACTCAGCAGGTTGCTCTGCTGATACCTTTTAACCTTGAAGTGCTACATGCATTTGTAAAAGATACAGGTCTGGTACTTTAGTGAGAAGATTTATTTTTTTTTTTAAATAAATACTTCTAGTAAACAATCAGCAAGAATGCTGTTGACTCTTGAACAAAAATATGTATTAAAACTTCTGCTGTCGGATTTTCTTCGATTCATTGTCTGTGGGTAATGTACACTATATAAAAATATTAATTTTCTCAGTACAGGACAGATGTCCTAGTTCCAGAGAGAATATCCACTCAAGAAAGTTATTAATTACTATTGATTTTATTTATTAAATAAACATAAATCCAATAATATATTCACATCATTTTCTGAAACAATCCACTGTCTGATCCTGCATTAATTTCTTTGCAGTAGCAGGACACACCATCTTACATTGTAAATCTGGCCTGCATACTAATAGACTGTCACAAGTCCTGTTTTCCTTCTAATAGCTAAAAATACTTAAGCAGAATTTCATTCTTGCTTTAATTTGCCTGCTGCTTTCTACCCCCTTTAATGCTCTACTTTTAGTTTATTTTTTTTCCTTTTAGAAATCACCACTCACACCAACTTAACAATCTAACACTTGCTCACAAAAAGTGATTTAGTTAAGGGAGTGAATCCACACTGAACATTCTGCAAAGCACACAAGTATGCAAACTGCAGATTTGGAAACAGTTTGTTTACTGTAAATGAAATGTGTTCTGTGAAAGAATCCTTCCTGAAGTTAAAAAAAAAAATCCAAGTATGCAGTCCCTTCAGGAGAAACCTCAGTACTTCGAATAATTTTAATGGATTTACTAGCAAATATTCCACTCAGAAAGAATCTAACTATCCCCCCCCTTTACCCTTCTATTTCTTTACATATTTACATTACTTAAAACCATGTAAGAGTCATTCAAGTCATCTTTAAAAATACATTAGCAGTTTTTTAAAACTGAGTTTGCAGTTTTTAGTGGCAGCACCCACATCCTATCAGCACAGAATTTAAAATGACAGTTTCAACGTAAGTAGCAAGTTCAGTAACCTACAATAAGTTTAACATAGGTACATTCTCATAGATATTTCCAAGCCCCTTATTAAAGTGGGATAGCATTACAAACAAATCCATCTGCTGTGATACCACTGTTCTCCACATTCATTACAAATAACATAAGTCAACATTTGTTCGTCTGGATTTGTGTTTCGCACCCAAGCTGGAAGAAAGAGAGTTCCTCTGGCAATCATAGTGACAGTGCAATCAAATTTTTCACAGCGTCTGCACTTTATTTTGTTTGTCTGTGTGCCATTAATAACCTGCGGAAGCTGATGTTCCTGAACAGATGATTTTGTGTACAGAGCCCTGAGCTGTTTCAGTTCATCGCTGGCCATTTCCATCACTGTCATCTCAGCAAAAGCCTTTGGACTCAAAGCTCCTGAAAACAGGCTATGTTTTAAGTGGCAGCTTTTAGGGTTCTTAAGGTTAGAGATTTTACTTCTGATGCAATTTTTGTACTTTTTATCATTTTTAGTATGAAGAGCAAAAACATGTTCTTCAATTTCTTTAGCTAACTCTAGCCATTTAACAGTTTCTTCTTTGTCTTTGGCAGAACCAACCAAAGCTTTATAAAGAAGATCCACACATTTACACCTCAGAGCTCTCATCATATCCTGCTGCAGACTTGCTTCGCTAACAACGGATTTAGAATCTTCATGAACAGTGTGTTGTTCCTCAAAAGAAGAATTCTGATTCATACTGCCTTCTGCATTGTTACACACCACATTTTTAACAGTTTGTGATGGGACCAAAATGTTGTAACCAGTACCATCTAATACCTCCTGCTGACATGGTCCTTCAGACAGTGACTCCTCTCTAGGAACTACACTGAGATGCTCAATTCCTTCTTTCACATACAGAGAAATGGACTTTTTAACTTGCATTGATTGAGCACAGTTATTCTTGTAAAGTACTTTCCACCTTGACAATAACTGCTTTGCTTTCTTTTTCAACTCTCCCGAAGGACAGCTCTTGAGTACTCTATATACAGCCTTGGTAACTTCTGTCCCCTGAAGATATTCTACAGTCATATCAACATCTTCAAGTTCTTTAAGATGATCCTCAATATCTTGCAAATTGTTCTCAGACAGCAGTTTTTCAATACAATGGGCTCTGTGTACAATATTTTTCCGATCAGACATTTTTAAACCTGTAAACAAAAAAAAAGATCATCACCTTTCCTGCAGTTATGACATTAATTCATATTCTGTATATTCTTCTTTTCATTTTATGCTATTTTACACTATTTTATTTGTATATATCACTGGGTCTCCCACCATGTTGTTGAAATGGTGTACAGAAGCTCAAAACACCATTGTGGTTCCTACATGACTCTCAACTTTTCACTTGCTATACAAGAGATCACGCTACATCTCTTTCAAAAGTTTCTCCTTATAGCTATCAGAGAAGCAAGTCAGAGTTGTGACTTTTATCTGAGGTCCTACTGCTGCCCTTTCCCTTGCTAGCTCTGGCATCATATTACAGATGGATTATCAAGATGAGGCAGCTCAAAAACAGTGACACCTGCAAAACAGTTTCAAAACACTGACATCTACAAATTTTGAAAATTCTTAAAGATTAAAGACAGATCCCTCCATATTTTCTTGCAGCTGTAGCATTATCAAAGCATGCTCCCATATATTCTGACACATATAAAGGAGAATCAAAGGGGGTCTTCAGAATGTAGAATCTCATGGTTTCAATAGTATTTCCTTTTGATTCCTTTTCAACAAGCCCTTTGACAAAAAAAATGTTCAGTGCATTGGTATTGTAAATTTGCATGCACAAATTTTTTTAGATTCTGAACATTCTTCTTCTTGCTGAAAAGGAGAATTAAATGTAGAATGTAGAATTGAATGGTTGTACGTGTTGTGTTCTTTTCCGCAGTTAGTCTAAGTTTATGCACGAAATCAGTGTTTTGTCTGAAGTTCAACTCATCCTGATTCTACTCCAGAAAAACTCATCTGCCTGACAGAGACAAGGCACTCGTCTGTATGGGAAGGAACTCATAAGCCGGCTTCTTACAGCATCATTGTTTCCATGATGAAAACTCCTGAGAACAGGGGTAGAGAAGGGACAGCTGGGTAATTTGCACACTGTTGTCTACGACCAGCACCACCACATATTTTTGCATGACAGAAACAAGTTCAAACTTTAGGTAGGACCTCAGAAGTCCACAAAAGAAAAGGACAGAGGGGATAAGACCGCTTTTTTCTATGGAAACAGAACCAACCCATCCTTCACAGTAAATGTTCTCAGAATTCCCTTAAGCTGTATTTAAACACTCTTGTCTGCAAAACCTCAATAATGGTGATTACAGAAACCGATTTATTACTCAAGAAGTTTCAAGCTCAGAGAAACAGGATGCAGCTTTCACATACTTAAGTTGAGCCCTCTGCATTCATCATACTAAGAAGAACATGTGACTACATTCACTCCTTTGTTCTGCTAAAGGAACACAGATGCTGTGAATGGAAAGAATAGCTTTTGCACGTAGGAGAGCCCTCACAAGGCAAGAACAGCACACTGTCTCCAGAATACCAAGAAACTGACATTGGAAAATCATCTGCCGATTTACTGTTTTCCATGCAACCCAGGGCAGAGTTGATGACAGATGTTAAGCCAGTAAGACTGCCCTATGCCTTAGAATCAATTCTGATTCTTCCAGCATACTCCACATTTTCTTCAGCTCTTGTGTCTATCTATGTATGTGTTGTATTATGCTCACACACCATAAAATAGACTTATCTAAATGCAAGATGAAATCATGAACTCTCAATATTTAGCATACAGGACTATGGACACACAAAGAAATTATCACACACAAACCTCTGCTCATAATTTGTCAGTGCATATACTTCTACCCTGTGGCTACAGCGAGGTATTTGGATCTTTCATTGAGGACTATGTGTCATAGAAAGCTTCCTGTCTAATATTGCAGGTTGAGGATCTGTAATATATGATTTAGAATAAATTTGTGCTAAGGACTAAAACTACAGTATCTTTTAATGGAAACTGAGTAATGGGAAAGAGCAAAATGCACCAGGTGATAAGAGGAAAGGTATTCACTACCAGGGATGAATTCCTGTCTCAAAAGAAGGGTATTCTGGAGGCTTATTTCGTCTGGCAAAACACCAGCAATATGCATTAATGGTAAGATGAATATTCATCACCAGAAAAAGATATTTGAGAGGATTATCATCTAACAGGATTCCAGCGATAGGGGTATTCTGGAAAACTCTTTGTCAGTAGCGGCCACAAGAAAGAACATGCATTAATATGTGAAAAAAGAACAAGATCAACAGAGAAAGCAGGAAGATTCCCCCCCAGTATCTTACAAAGTCTGAAAATAGTATAAAAAAGCCCCTGTGGGGACAGTATTTCGTGAACTACAGGGTTACGGAGAGGTCCAATCCCAGTTCACCCAGCACCAATTGCCCGGCTCGGCACTGTTTTCCTTGTGGCTTTTTCCAATTTTACTTCGATTATTTAATAAATTCTTTTAATCAATAAATTGGCTGATTCATTTATAACAGGATCTGTGTGTAAGAAATCCGCACGGCAAGATCTGTATGCAGAGTCTATGGGTATCGCCTACTTCATAGTAGTGGTCCTTGCTCATCATTATCAACCTGACCCTCCACAGCCCCCCATCATGGCAAGGCTCTACTTTAGGACTCATACACTAAGGTAATAAATTACTGATTAGAAATTTAAAATTTTCTTAGCCCTGCATGGGCTCTTTCAAGTTCATGCAGCATTAAATTCAAGTTCATAAATGTTTTTGCAGCAGTTAAATAAACAAACTGAAATCACAATATGGACAAAAATTATAAACAATTACTTAAAATAAAATTATAAATGATTATTTAAAAATCATTCTGGAAATTAAACCACCTAATACACTACTATTATTTAAGTCAAAACAATCACTTCTAAGGAAATGCTTGTCTCAAAATGCATGAATTGTAGCAAAGAGGTAGGATGGACTGACTCCCTTCAAACGTAAAAAGCAAAGTTAGGTCAAAGTAACAGAAAAAGTACTTTAATGGAGACAGATATTCACTGGTAATTGGGAGAAGCATAAGAAACAGTAGAAAAAAACCCACTGAATAAAGGTAATAATCAGTGACATCAGAGAGGTTTCTGCAGGGAAAATATTCTTGAAATGGTCCTGGCTTTGTTGTGTGCACCTAGTTTGCAAAGAATTTTAAAATCTTTCAAGGTGAAAAGCAATATATACTTCCAAAATATTACACTAACTACTGAAATATTACACTAACTACTCAAGCATAAATTTCATCTCAGTTTCCAAATTAAAAGGAAGAGTGGTGAAAACAATAAAAAGTTGTTTGTACGTTTGTTGCCCTATAAATCAAGTAAGGACCAGATTTATCACCAAGGTGGACACAGACCCCATCGTTCTACACAAGTAGAAATTAAATAGAGATTCCTAAACTTATAAGGAACATATAAAGTATACTGGGGAACCTGCGTTGCATTTCATATTAAGTCTGAATGCCAACCACCTTTTCTGCTTTCCTAATCAAGGTACAACATGATTATGTCAGACAACTGTAGACATCACATTTTTCACATTTTTAGAGGGAGAGACTTGAAATTACTGATGCAGTGGTAATACTGCAGCGTATTTTCTAGCCAAAGTTCACTGGGAACCCAAGTATAGCAAGCCTGAGGTCTTCCCTGCTCAGACTCCTGTTTGTTGAACTCTTATATTTCTGTTATAAATCAGATAGAACAGTAACTTGGGAGAAGCCCCAAAACCTTTTGAGGAGAATGCACGTGTGTCACAGAAATCAAGCTGCAATTCCAAATGGAAAATTATTCTACCACTTGAGGGAGCTGTGGCATAACAAACCCATGGAATCTTTTGAAATGGGCATGAGAAACTCCAGCCTGCGAAGAAAAACATAAAACAATTACTCTACGAACTTTAAGAGACTTCACATTTTCAAGGTACATATTTGCCTAATTTTGGCAAACAAACCATGCACAGTCCATAGATGCTGGGATACAGACAGGAGGGAAAGAGTATATCCCTTATCCAGTTATTGTCTGTACACCGCGCTTTGATCTTTTCTTTTAATTTGGAATTTGACCACTTTTCTACCTGATTTAATGCAATTTGACAAATGCTGCTGAGCAAGTATTTATAAAATTAACTGAATTGAACTCAAGTCAGCACTGTTCTGCTGTGTTCCTAATTCTAAGAGACAAGAAATCTGAGAAAGACTAGGTTTTTTCTTAAGTTGCAAAATGAATCATGCATCTTTTTTAAGGTAGAGCTGTAAGAAAAAGAACGAACAAATGATAGTGTCACAATTTTGTGCAGTAGAAAACAAACATCCTCAACTCTCCCCCAGCTGCACAGGGCACTTCAGTTTAGCAATGACAGAATCACAGAATGGCTCGGGTTGGAAAGGACCTTAAAGAACACCTAGTTCCAATCCCCCTGCAATGGGCAGGGATGTCATTTACTAGACCAGGTCGCTCAGAGCCCCATCCAACCTGGCCTTGAATACTCTCACAGATGGGGCAGCCACAACTTCTCTGGGCAACTAGTTCTAGTGCCTTTCCACCCTCTGTGTAAAGAATTTCTTCCTAACATCTAATACAAATCTGCCCTCTTTCAATCTAAACCCAATGACATTTGGTCTGGCACCATCTGCCCATATAAAAAGTCCCTCTCCCTATTTTTTATAAGTACCTTAGGCTAGTGGAAGGCCACAATAAGCCCTCCCCAGAGCCTCCTCTTCTCCAGGCTGACCAACTCCAGCTCTCAGCCTGTCTTCATGGGAGAGGTGCCTCAGCTCTGACCATCTTTGTGGTCCTCCTTTGGACCTGCTCTAACAAGTCCATGTTTTTGTGGTGCTGAGGACCCCAGAGCTGGATGCAGCACTGCTGGAGGGGTCTCACGGGGGCAGAGTGGGAAGAATCGTCTCCCTCAGCCTGCTGGCTATGCTGCTTTTGATGCAGCCCAGGGTGCCACGGGCTTTCTGGGCCATGAGTGCACACTGTTGGCTCATGTCCAGCTTTTCATGCACAGAACCCCCAAGTCCTTCTCTGCAGGGCTGCTCCCAATGACTTCTTCTCCCAGTCTGTGCTCATGGCTGGGATTGCCCTGACTCGGGTGCAGCACCTTGCACTTGGACTTGTTGAATCTCATGAGATGCTCATGGGCCCACTCTTCAAGCTTGTCCAGGGTCACCTGGATGGCATCCTGTCCTGCTGCTGTGTCATCTGCAAACTTGCTGAGGGTGCACCAATCCCACTGCCCATGTCACTGCCAGTCCCATGAGAATCCTGAGGGACACCATTCACCATCAGCCTCTTTCTGGACATAGAGCCACTGACCACAACTCTCTGGCTGCATCCATCCAGCAAACTCCTTATCCATTGAATGTGAATGAGTCCATCCATCAAATCCATGTCTCTCCAATCTGGAGATAAGGATGTCATGTGGGACTATAACAAAGGCCTTACAGAAATCTAGATAGATGACATTGGTCAGTCTTCCCTTGTCAACCCTTGCTGTCACTCCATCATAGAACATCACCAGATTGGTCCGGCCTGACTTGCCATTAGCAAAGCCATGCTGCCTACCTTGAGTTAACTTCCTATCTTTTATGTGCCTTAGCACATCTTCTAGGAGGCTCTTCCTAGGCACAGAGGTGAGCCTCACGGGCCTTGTAGTTCCCCAGATCTTTCTTTCTCCCTTTTTTAAAAATGGAAGTGATGTTTCCCTTTTTCCAGTCACCAGGGACTTCACCTGACTGCCATGACTTTCCAAATATGCATGAGAACTTCTGTTTGAATTCCAAGTATACACTGAAGGTTACAAGGTTCGTATTTACAATGAGACTCTAATGTTGTGCTGATGAGGCACATTCTTGCCAAATCATTACAAGCTCTCACTCTGACTGCATGGTATAATGAGTCACTTATGTGTACAGGAATAAATAATGACAATCATGATGACAATCAGTAAAAACCTTGTAAGTCAGTTTGCTTCCAAAAAAAAAAAAAAAAACCAAAACAAACCTCAGGCTACCTCAGGTTTAAAATATGGCCACCCTGTAATAATGCCAAGCTGAGGCAGAACATTTTTAAACAGTAAAAAGATAAAATAAGAGAAAACCAACCAACAAACAAACAAAAACCAGCCTGCAACACTTGCTGTTAAGTGCAAATTCTGTCTCCAGGAAAAACACTGCCCTCTCCAAAAGCATTTGGGATAAATGCTTTGCCTTTGCTTTACACCTTATCTTGAACAAAGCCATAGTCCATTTTGTCTTGATCCTGAAAAACCAAGACAAACTCAGAATGCATCCAAGCATCCAAGCAAGTCTGTATGAATATCTTAGAAGGGTGAATTCCTGTCCTCCCTCATCCCAACCTTCACTGTGGGTGAGCTTTTCTCCAAAAAATTCTATGTAATTGGAAAAAAATCCAGACCACAGCCCAGACAAAGATCAGTAGTCAAGTAGTCCTAACAGTATGTGCTGGTTTCAGTTGGGGTAGAGTTAATTTCCTTCACAGTGGCTGGTATGGGGCTGAGTTCTAGATTTGTGCTGAACACAGGCTGATAATATGGAGATGTTTTTGTTATTGTTGAGGAGGGCTTACACAGAGCCAAGGCCTTTTCTGCCTTTCCTGTTGCCATGCTGGTGAGGAAGTTGGGATGCTATAGGAGACTGGGAGGAGACACAGCCAGGACAGGTGACCCCAACTGACCAAAGGAACATTCCAGACCATCTGACATCATGCTCATTATGTAAAGTGGGGGGAAGAAGAAGGAAGTGGGGGGGACATTTGGAGAGATGGAGTTTGTCTTCCTAAGTCACCACTACACATGGTGGGGCCCTGCTGTGCTGGAGATGGCTGAACACCTGCCTGCCCACAGGAAGCAGTGAATGAATTCCTGGTTTTGCTTTGCTTGTGTGTGCAGCTTTTACTTCTCCTATTAAACTCTGTTTCTCTCAACCCATGAATTTTCTGGGTTTTACCCTTCCAATTCTCTCTCCAGTTTCACAGGTGGGGCTTGAGTGAGAGGTTCCATGCGGCTTGGATGCTGGCTGGGGTTAAACCATGACACAGTGGAATAAATGTTCTGCAAACATTGTGTTTAAAAATGTTAATGCTAGAGCAGAGATGGTGCACAGCATAGTCCTGGAAACACCAGCTTACTTTGGGCAACCTAAATCCCATATAAACACTGGAAATTATCAAATGCTATTTTAAATTCAAGATTCTGAGCAGAAATCAGAGATTTCTCACAGCCAGCCTCCAACCCCAAAAATATTTCTTCATCCTATTTACAGTGGGAGAGCAGATATCAACAATGTCACCAAGAAACCATTTACTGGAGCTTTCATTTCACCTCAGTAAAAATTAGAGCTCTTCCTGCCTCTCCATAGGACTGCCTCCCACAGTTAAAAAATTCAGTAGACAGAAGTTCATCTTCAAAGAATAGCCACATGAATAAAGCTAAGTGAATACAATGAGAACTGAGGCAATACAACAGTATAATTTCCAGCTGTCCTTGACCACTGATACCTCACTGACCAAGAGTCACCTCTCACTCACAGATCCAGGAGCACTGGAGTACACAGTACTAAAATGGAGAAGTAGCTTTGTTCTGCATCTTATACATCAGTGACTGCTTGAACTACAGCACTCTTGCCTAATCTGGAGCTATACTGTCTCGACCCTGTGTTTTTCTCTGTGAAATCATTTCCCCACACCTTTCTTCCTAAATTAGCAAGTTTGAAGAAGAGTGATAGCAGAGTGCATCACATTCATGTGAAGATGCACAGAGTATCCTTTTACAAGGCCAATTTTTGATCCTTATTTGGAGTTGCTTCTTCTATACCCCCCCATTTTTAATTAAAATTGAATTCTTATATTCTTAAAAAAAAAAAAAAAGATAAAACAATCAATAGAGCGCATAATGAAATTCTCAAGCCTCAGGGATCAACCCCAATGCAGAGTTGTCAGCACATTTTTCTAATAAGATCAAACATGCATGGATTTAATGAGATAGGAAAAGCTGTTGTCCTTACCAGACTGCTTAGCCACTGGCTTCATTTGACATCAGTATGCAAGCTAGAGCTTATGAAAAGGTTCAATATATTACAGCTACACCAAATGAATTAAACCCTGACTTGTTCCATGGCAGAAACTAAATGAGAAAATACTTTACAAATTGAACAGCTACAGCTGTTTCGAGTTCTAGGATGCTCTGCTGTTGTTAGAGAGGATGCACATCCCAGCAGACATTGCCTTGTTAATGGCTCCTTTTAATAACTTTATTTGCAGTTAAACTGATTCACACTGGAAGATATTTTAGCTTTTCCTATATCTTGCCTTCCTTAACCATGTAAATTTTTCTACTGAATTAAGTAGTTAACTACTTGAAACACTGCATACTACAAGTAATGCAATATTCCACTGATATGAAATACTTATTTTTATTGATATTGTTGACCCTGATAATAAAATAATTTTTAGGAGTTAAAAAAATTATGAAATTTACTTTTAACAAGTTACAGATTACAAGTGTCAAGTGGAGGTATTAGCTAATCTCTTTGACAATTGGACAGATATACAGACTCACAATACATTCTAATACATTATGATTCAGGGGGCAATAATAAAATTTATATATAGTTCTGAGAGATTTGTCATCAAAAGTTTTATTGGTAATTATGTATAAGTAAACTGGATGTCTATTTGCTTTAAAATTTGCACTATTTCACATAAAGAAACACTTGTTTGGTTTCTCTAAGGTACATCCAGATTATTTTTCAATATTAACTAACTTTATTCTAAATTCCATTTCCTAGTTTGGGCACAAGGTCACAGAAATGTTCCATGGAGCTCTTGGGTTTTCAAATTTTCATGACAAAGCCTTGTCAAAGCTGGCAGAGGAATCCCTTATCTCTCAGCCACTTTCCACTACTTGTCAGTATGAGGTACTAGCTGGGGCTTCAAGCAGGTCAAAAGTCAGGATTTTGACACACAGGGCACTTTTTCTAAACAGGAACTCCCATTCTGGCCTCAAGTGACTATGTAGGAAAAGAAGTGTGTTGAATGGAACTTCAGCAGATGACTGAGACATGACTTAATGCTACCCTGCTATGGTAGAGACACAAATTGTGACGTATTTTGCACTAATTAAGCTGAGCTGCTAAAGTAAAGTTTATCGTGACATTCAGGCTTTTGGTGCAGCTGCACGCGGTTTTTCACAAACCATACAATAATTTTTGTGGTTATATATTAACAGAGTCTCCTGCAAGCTAAAGAGTACAGTTTATCACCTGCATAAAAATCCAAGCCTGTTGGAAATACATCTGGCATTTTTCCAACATGTCTCGATCACGAAGAGCAAAACTTAAGCTGAGCCAAGCAGAAAATGCTAATATCAATCCTTTAACATCGCCTGCCTCAGTACTTAACCAAAACTTTACCGTGTGAAAAAGTTTTTTGCACTTTGTGAATTTACTGCTTAATTTCCTAACATTCATGGTCTTCCAACAAAAACAGATTTTTGAAGAAAAAAGAATTGTTGTTAAATCTGACAGACAACATGAACAAAGTTTCACTATTTTCCCACAGCAAGAGGATATTGTATGCATTCTTCCTCACTCAAGAAACTTACCTGGAAATAGAAATATAGTCTAAGCAGATTTTTGTAATCTTTTATTAAATAATTACTTTTATGCAATATAGTTTAGTCTCCTAACTCCTAACTGTTCATCTGGATGGATGAAAATGTTCATATTCACATTTCCAATCACTTCAGACAGCAAACCGGCCAAAAAATTGCAGGAAGTCTCTGATATCTCCAAGTAGAAGTCAGTTTCTTCAACATATTTTAACTGTATTACCTAATACAAGTAACAGTTTCAGTTCATTAAATGTTTCAGTGCTCTTTCAACACCACTGGGATTGTATCACTCACCTGCTCGGCTCCCTCTACTCAATGCTGCGCACAAGAAACATTTGTAACATTGTCCTCCAAAGACTGGGAAATCATAATTCAAAATTTCCTGTACATTGAGATTGGCTTATACACTATAATACTCTTAGAAGTAAAAAAAAATGGGAACTGTTCTGCATTTCTTTAAAGTTGTAAGCCTCTAATCTTCCCATCTTTCCACCACAGACAAAATGATTAGGAGTTGATACCTTTTTGAAAAGGAAAGGTTATAGTATTATGCAACATGGCTTCATGCAGCCAGTACTTGAAAAAAAATTCAAACTTTTACATGTTCTATTATAACGAAAAAAGACCGAAATTTCTTTCCCTGTTTACCTATAAAGATGTTACCTTTCATGTTCATTCTTGTCTTTACAGCTTTCCTCCACTATTTTGTAATTTCGTCTTAAATTTCTTGTTCATTTACCCAAGGAGAATCGGCACTTTTTAAACCTACAGAAAAGAAGAACATGTTGTGAGCTGCAGGTTTAACATTGGCTTTCGAGTGAGAGATCTCATCAAACTTTCTTATGTGTCCATCTATTTTTCAGTCTCCATAAATATTGTTTATATCCTCTTGCAGATGTACCTATTTGAAACCTGGACAACCTCAATCTAAACAAAGCTTTCCTAAGGTGAATCACACTTCCTTCTTTCACTGAGTTCTGCATTGGCACAGAAGTCCAACAAAACAGACTGTCTTGAAGACAGAAGCCTAAATCAGAAAGTAAAAATATACTTAAGACATATCCATCCAAAGTACATTTGTTTACTTAATACTTTGGAAAGAAAATATGAATAATCTTAGAGAGACAAAGCAATTCTTTCTCTTGAACACGTTTCCTTGACAAAATAGCTTTAAAGGTTATTCTTATTCATATACAGCTAGCAAGGAATTCAATTCTAGCACATTACAAGCAAAGGTAAATGTTTAGTTTGCAATGTCTTTTTATGGAAAACTGTACTAGAAAATCATATAAAAATGGAACATGTAAGTAATAAAAACATGCTTTATGAAATTCTGTAAGCTTTTCATCATTTGTCAGATGAACACTGTCTTTTCACAGTTTCAATTTTTTTTTTTTTTTTTTAGTTAAGTCTTGGCTCTATACTATTTCCATTTGTCATTCCATTGCCAGGGCCATACTTAGATTAGATATCACTTTGTTGTTGTTTTAAAGCTTTCCACTGAAAAATTATAAAACTTTTTTTCCTTTAAAAATAAATCCTTTGTATGCAGGAGAGTACATATGCTCCTGAAAAGGCCATCCATCTTGAATGGATAAAGAGTATGATTTAAACAAATGGTATTTGTAAAATATTATTAGTGTCTGCTGACATTCCTTATTCTAAAATAAGAACACTTAAAAGTGTAAGTACATAATTTCTTAATACTTTAGAGTCTTGATCAAAGACCCATGATGTACTGGTTGAAGCAAGGGGTGAAATACACGAAATGAAATGGATTTTTATATATTTAACTATTAAAATAATACCACGTTTAAAAGCGTGAACTGTAACTCCTCCCTATATTTATGCCAGTACATGTCTTATTTCAAGACATCAATGCTGCATGGAGACCAGTACAACAAATACATACAGAATTCCTGTAATAGCACCATTACAGATATCTCTCCTGCAGCTTCCAAGGTCAGCCTCTTCTGTGAGCAGAATTACAGCCCCTTTCGACAGAAATCAGAAGGGAAGTTACAGCAGCTGGCAGCAGCAGCCCAGCCATGTGGATCTGGAAGCAGCTGACATGTGCTTGGCGCGGAAGCCAGCCAGAGGTGACAGCTTGTCTGGCCGAGGTTTGGGGTCAGGCTCACGCCACCAGCGGCCGAGCAGCACCACTGGAACCTGCACCTCGGTCACCAGCCCACGGAACTTGGGGAGATCAGCCTGCGAGTCTGCCCGGGCTCGCTTCCCAGGAAACGCGTGGGATCACACCCTGCGATTCAGAATGCCACGGGCACGCTAACTCTGTGGGGTTTTCTCCATAAAACTTCACTAAATCACCGAATTAATTAGGCAGGAAAAAAATCTCTGAGATCAGCGAGTCCAACCTGTGACTGAACACCACCTGTCAACCAGACCATGGCACTGAGTGCCACGTCCTCAAACAGCTCCAGGGACGGTGACTCCACCACCTGCCTGGGAAGTCCATTCCAGCATCTAACCACCCTGCCGGTGAAGAAATTCTTCCTAATGTCCATTCTAAACCTTCCCTGGCTCCTCATACCCGTTCCCGTAACTCACCCCCGGACTCGCCTAGCATACCTCTATCCCTGCTGTCCTGCTCAGGGGCGAAATGCCGCCCGCACAGCCGGGCAGGAGGAAGAGCAAGCACGGCCCCACCTACCAAACCCCCGCTTCTCGGGGCGCTGCTCCCGCTGCTCCCCCTTCCCCTCGGTCCCGAGGGCTTGCACCGCGCTGAAGGGCAAACCAGGGCCGGGGAGCAGCCTCCTGCGACTTCCCCCNCGCGCGGCGGCGGCCCGGGCGGCTGCGCGCCGGCACACACCCGGCCTGGGCAGCCCCGGAAGGAGAAACCGCGTCCCGTGGGACCGGGAGTATGTGGCCAGCAGGACCAGGGGAGCGATTTTCCCCCTGTACTGGGCACTGCTGCGGCCACCTCGACTACTGTGGCCGCTTCTGGGCGCCTCACTCAGGGAGGACGCTGAGGTGCTGGAGCGTGTCCAGCAAGGGCAGCGGAGCTGGTGAGGGTCGGCAGCGTTTGTCCTACGAGGAGCGGCCGAGGGAGCGGGAGTCGTTCAGCCGGGAGAAAAGGAGGCTTAGGGGTGAGCTCATCGCTCTCTACAGCCCCCGGACAGGTGATTGTAGCCGGCCGTGAGTCGGCCTCTTCTCCCACGCAACTAGCGACGGGATGAGAGGATATAGCCTCAAGCTGTGCCAGGAGAGGTTTAGGTTGGACATTAGGAAGAATTTCTTCACAGAAAGAGTGATGGGGTGCTGGAATGGACTGCCCAAGCAGGTGGCAGAGTCACCGGTGAGGGTCGGCAGCGTTTGTCCTACGAGAAGCGGCCGAGGGAGCGGGAGTCNAGGCAAGGGCGGCGGCTCCCGGGGCACTACCGAGGCGGGGAAGCCGCGCTGATGCTGCCCACGGCGGAACACCCGGCGCACGCCCGAGCCCCGCAGCCCGNGGACGTGGCACTCAGTGCCATGGTGTGGTTGGCAGGGGCTGTTGGGTTGGGTTGATGCTCTCGGAGGTCTTTTCCATCTAGCTGATGCTGCGATGCTGCTGCCGGACGGCCGGGGCAGGTGTGCTCGCTGCGGGCTCCTGTGCTGTCCCCGCGGCTGCCGCCGGGTGAAGGCGCTCCCAGAGGGCAGCAGCCGTGGGAATGACTTGCTCTCCCATGCGGGCTCAGGTGCGAGGGCACGGCTTCCACCGAGGCTGCCGGCTGTTTCGGGAGCGGATCTGGCACACGACGGGGCTGTGGGGTGAAAGGGACGCCGTGATGCTGCCCTGTGGCCCCTGTGCACGGCATGGCCTTCCTTCGGTATCTCTTTTCATGGCTAGGGGAGCCCCACCATGCCCCTCTCAGCCCTAAGACGAATGAAAAATAAATGACACTCATCTGATTTTAAACTTTAGCTTCAGTCATGATACTGTCCTTCTCAAGCAAACACGACTTGGAAAGGCAGTGTGACACACAAGGTAAAGGACTATCAGACCTAAGGCTAACAGACAACAACAAAAAAGAACAGTGTAAAACTTCTTGTTTTCAACATGGTACTGCATTACTTTCGGTATGAGCAGCTAGCCTTTTGGATGCTAAATGGAGCTACTGGTATACACAGAGTTAAAGAAAATAAATATTATAAAATTTCACATGGTTACAGCTTGTGGGTATGATGAAATCTGCTGGACATGTCTTATTATGCAGTAAACATCTAAAGGTAGATGTAGTTTAGTCAAAGTAAAGGTATTTGTCATTGCCTTTGTTGTAGTACTTTCTTCTTTCACATGTATTTCACATAGGCATTCAAAATGATTTTTTAAGGGATTACTACTTCCAGAATTTTGGGTCTACAGCGTATCTATAGATGATGCTGGGGTTTATACTCAGATACAGTAAAATACTAGTATGATTTTTTAATACATATTTTTTGTTTTATTCACTAATGAGGCATTGCCCTCTGCTGTCAGTAATCTGATTTTACCTTCCTGAAGGTATTGTATTGATTTTAGAGTTCCCAGAAAAAAGCACCAAAATTTAGAAATGCAATTCTGTTCTTGAATAGGCTCCCTGCCTTTCTACTAGCAAGTGAGAAAAAAAACCCCATAATATGAGTTGCAAATACGAAACAAAGCATTATATTGAAATAAAATGAAATTAAATAGGGACCAAAGTGTTTGGAACAGTCATCTCCCTCCATCCTTAATGATATATGGAAGGGAATCCTATATAAATATCATATTCATAGACTGAAAATCCAAGAATTGGGCCCTACTTTGGGACTCAAATTTCATTTCATGAGAGTACTTTCAGTCACAGCATTTGAAGTGTGTTGATTCACACAAAGAGTGACTTCTTGGGTGGCTGTTCATGTCAAGAGTCAATTTCACATTTTTAGGCTCTGATCCCGTTCTGAGAGGGAGGTGGATGAGGTCCTGGATTTCCTTAGGCTGGCACTGAACTGATGCTACTCCTGTGGGATAAAGCTTCCAGCACTAAGCAGTGGATGAGCTTGGCAGTAATGCTGCCCAGCTCTCCTGATACGGCTGCATGTGCTGTTTATTTCCATGTTTTGAGGTTCCTGTGCATTTTCTGTAACACTGGAATGTGCTGAATTTAGGATTGTGAGGATGATGCACATAAAGTTAACTGGGTAGTGTTGATGAGAGATATTTCTCCTGTGTTTCCTGGCTCTTCCTCCTGGCAGGAGTTCCAGTACATGCTGGGCTATCATAGCACCTGGAAGACCTGAAATTGAATTGCTGGGAGGATTATGAAGAAATTCCACCACTCAGTGGAGTGTTATGAAGCCATCTGAGTAACTAGCTTAGTTAAGCACTGAAGAATACTTCACTTTAGGGAAATTGAGATAAGCAGCTCTCTCTCTTTGTCCTCTTTTCTGCTATGCATAGGCAGTGAACCAGTCTGGTGTTGGTGAGCCAAATCTTTGTTGTGGCAGCCCTAGGGTTGTTTATATACACACAGTGCTGTTAAAATAGTTCCTGGATGTTAAAGAAAGCTCTTAAACTGTAATGATGATGTTAATCCATCGGCTCTCCTCCTGAAGGAACCAGCAAGTAGATCAACTACAAAGTGATCCTGTGTTCCACCACTGCACAACTTGGTGGACTGCAATGCCAGTACAGGAAATAGGGGGAAAATATATTGGATCTTTTTAGGTGCCAGTGAGTTTCCAGAAGAAAATGCAGTCATTCCCAGATCATATTCCTTAGAGGTATGAGCTAATTTGGAGCCACTGACTATACAGATATAAAGAAGATGGATTATTTATTCTTATTCTATTACTTGTGGTGACCCACAATTAATTTTCATATCCCATTTGCTTGCGCAGTCACTCAGTATCATAAGATTCTTTGCAGCCACCTTTCAGTTTAACTGTCTTGAACCATAAAGGCAAACATTATTATCTTGGTATTCACACCTTCACATGCATTTTCAATAGTGGGCCAGTCTACAAGTGCCCCCTTGCCTCTACGAAGGGTGACCATTTTAAAATCCTGGGCATTTCAAAGAAGACAAAGAAAATTAGGACTCCCATGTATTTACATTTTGGGCAGGAAGGTGATGCTAATGGTTAACTCACTGTAAGTGAACATGTGGCTTTCTTGAGTACAGTATCTGTTCTAGCACTTTTAAAATCAGCTGTTAACATTACTTAGTTTAGAATAAAATTAATACTTGAGGGGAAGATAGTTTTTTTGTGGGTGATTTTGAAATATATTGTTTCTGATTACTTTATGGCCTTTAGTTTTGGCCATTACTTATGGCCTTTAGTTTTCTGATTACTTTATGGCCTTAAAGTTTTTATCATTATTTTGTACCATTTTATCATGTTTGTGTCTCCTTTTTATGGTATCATATAATTGTAAATTGAGTTGTTTTTCAAGTGGAAAGGCAAAATCTTGTGCAGTACACAAAAATACCATGAATTAAGGTATCAAATATAGCAAGTAAATATAATACAGCAGTGAGTCAAAGTGCAGAGATTACAATTACTTTAATAACCTACAGTGAATCAAACTCCAGGGATTTAACATTAAACTTCTATCAGCCTGAAATCAAAGCCAGACTCTGGTTGATTGCTTTATTCACCTAAGTCAGATTTACTGACTGAGCCCCAGAGGTGTCCAGTTCAGCAAAGAGATTTTGAGCATCAAAGTTAAGCACTGTACAGGAGCAGAAAACGATGGAGCAGGGCAGTCAGCTCTAGACAAAGATTTCAAGTGCCTGAATGAGCTGCTAACTTGGCTACTGTCTTTCTAAAGAACAAACAGCAGGAAAATAAACAGGTCACCTCCTCTACACAACAAAAAGTGGCATTTCTGCACGTGAACCTCCTCTTGGTAGTGATTCTTGGAGCATTTTGACTCCCAAGCTCTTCGTGGGAATCATTTGAGGGAGAGCTGGGTCTTGGGCACTGTCAGAACATACCTGAGGAACTATTTAGTGCTCCTGCAAATCATCCTACTTGTTGGAGAAGCACCATCTTTCCATGGAAGCTAAAGGATGCATATGAAAAAAAAAGAATTAAATACTGTTTTAAGGCATGTCTAGGGACATGCTGTTTCCTTTAGCTCAGGCCTTATTTCTATCCGAATTTAAAACACTAATTGTTTATCATATATTGCATTATTTTACATAATGTTTAGCTTTGAAATATTTCCCTTTCATTTTAGATTCATTAGTAAAACCCTCCAAATGTGTGATTGAGGTTAGCTTTTATCTGAGGACCTAAAAGGATCACTTTTAAAATTATTTCTCAAATCTGTTGAAAGAGAAGTTTCTGCTCAGGAGTATATCGGAAATAGAAATTGGTATAAGGCATTACAGAAATACTAAGAAATTGAGAGGTCCTAAGAGTGTCAGGCTATTAAAAAAAATCACAGAAGGCTAAATATTCCCCAGTTTAGTATTACCCAGATAAAAAATTAATAATCAGTTCTCTCAACAGTTGTATAATGTACCCTTCCTGAAGACCTGGGGAGTGTATGTCTAATTTTGTAGAAATCAAACTTTAAAGTCAGGTATTTGAGAGGTTAGTAACTATGAAAATTAGAAATTCTTTTCTAATAAAAATCTTTCGCTTTGATGAGCTTTAATGCAACAGTTACACACATGACCAAGTAAATTACTCATGCTTCATTGCTATGTACCTTTTTATCAATATATTGTCAGGAGTTACAATACCTCCAGTACATGCAGTTGTATGAATCTGTCATTAACAATATAGCAATTATGAAGTAAATATGAGCAGCAGTCTTTGAAAACCTCTCTTCATTATCTTGATCTTTTTGATCCTGAAAAATTGCATTTGGAAATCATTTTTTAATATATAAAATAACATAATAGCTGGAAAATGTTTTAAGTTCCTTTCAACTGCTGGGTAAAAGATAACCATCTTTTGGGAACATGCCTCAGCATTTCCATGTATTCACCGTGGTCAAAATGAAATGCCTCTGTTCTTTTGGCAGCTGAACAAAAGTGATTCAAACCTTTTGTTACAACATTCAAGATTAAATGATCACATCTGTTGAGTAGCATTTGAAGGATGCAGTATAGATTTGGGCAATTAGCTAGAAGCTTTTTTTTTTTTTTCCATTAACTTGGAAGCAAAGTAGTCTCTAAAGTGTGCTATCAGACTTAAGAGTTAGAAATGATGTTATCAAAGTTCAAGCCACTTGATTACACCATAACTTTAACTTGCTGAAATACCCCCAGTGCAGTTTCCTTGCTGTCAAAGATAATAAAGCGGATAATGGATTTCACAGTAATGGAAAACTGTCAGGAACGTTTTGAGGTATTAATGACTATAGGCATAATATGTCCTTTAACTATTTTCATCTGAAGGAGAAACATGTAAGTTTTGCCCTTAGCAGTTCCATCTTCAGAATGAATGTTGCAAACAATAACAGTTCATTTGCTGATGCACTGATGTGGTTTATATGATTGTCTATACAGAATGGATTTATTTTGTTGCTTCTGCAGAAGCGATCATTGAATTTATTCACAACCAAAAAAGGTTTCAGTTTTTCTATTCAGAAAAATTATTTTATTATGCTAGATCTTATTATGCTGGAATTATGATCTGCGATGATGCAAGCTATCTTGTGGATGATAATCCATAGCAAACGATTGGGAAACCACTTCTGCATCTACTACAGAAAGCCTTATGGCAGCTGTTGCAGTTAGTTGGTACTGATCTGGGCAAAAAATTTTCTTACTCATTCCATGAAATACAAAATCTTTTTGAACTTGACTTTTGGATGGGGTTCTACCACTAAAGTATTGGTCCTAATGGTGATTCACAATGGGCTATGATTCAACCAACAATAAATAAATATTAGCTCCATATTCATCGTGTTTACTCTCTGTTGTTTGTGTATTGAGTGAATACCCTTTAGATATTTTACCTTCCACAGGTAGTATTTATCTTTCTATGCCCAGTAACTGCTCTTTCAAGAAATGCCCATATGCAGTTTTTTAGGTGGACTCAGTTTCCTCCACATATATACATCATTTGCACTTCAAACACTGCAGCACTCAAGACTGTAATGATTCTTAGGCTTCCTAGAATTTGGAGGTGCCTAGTATTTAGTGTATTTAGAGTATTTATTTTCTGCCTCACTGTGACCAGGTTATTCAAGCATCCTGAGATCAGAGTCAATATCCAATTTGATGCTGAAGGAACTTTGCCCTCGTTTTGAAACCAGCAAAATCTTTGCCCTTAAAATAAAGAGTTTGCTTTTCCCAACTCCTTTTTCTGCAATTTCCTCAGCAACTCCAAAGACACCAGGAAACAGATTTCCATGTCAAAGCTGAAGTCCACGTACACTTCCCAGAGCATCTATTTTGTAACACAAACCAGTTCTAACAAAAAAGCCACATTTCCTCATTACATAGCCATTGTAAACTTTCCTGATTTTTTAGTTTTGCTACCCTTACCTCACCTGTGTGCACAGCGCAAAAATACCGTGTTTCAATAAGAAATCCTTCAAGCATCCCTGACTTGCTTGATGGGTGCAATTCAAGGTATTTGAACTGGTGTAGTGTTTTTGTTAAAAAGCTTAGGTTTGTATAGGCTGAATTCTTCAAAATTTTTCAGTGTTAGAGTACAAAATTCTATTCAGTCATTTTGGAATGTACCCTTCTTCATACAACAACTAAAATAAGAGAGTCACTAATAACAAACAGTGAGCAGCCAACCTGGAAGGGGATACACAGAGCAAACCAAGAGGAAAATGTATGCACATGTATTTAACTGAACAGTACCTGAACCAGGGCTTTTCCATGGGCTTCTCTGTCCTCTTAGAATCCAGATAATTAAACACATTCTGCAGAGATCACAAGACAAAATAGTGTTCTTCTCTTTCACAGCACTGTCATTTTACTTCCTTTCAGAAAAGATGTAACCTGGATTCTGGTCCCTTCTCAAATGTGTCGGTGTACATCGACATGCACTTGTGAGCATGGCAAGCATGGCAGTGTGACGCAGTTCGTCTCACACACACACAGACACACTCACACTTTGATCAGAAGGCATTAACTAAGAACTGAGTTTATTTTAAAAGATCTGACTCCATTATATAGTATTTTTACAAAGGCCAGGGATTGGGGGAGAAGGTTGACACCTCTCCCCATCCCATTGGTCAAGAAAACTGTCCATATCTCTAAGAGCAGGAATGAAAACTACCTTGAAGTTATGATAAACATTTGCTGGTGTTTACACACCAGAGCATGAGAAGAACCCAAACCATGAAAACATTGTGAAACAGAAGAGAAGCTGAAAACATCAAGGCAACAGCAGTGGATGGCAGCTCCTGCTCTGTGGGAGAAAGTTCTGCTCACCTTCTTGCTCCTGGGGATGGTTGATAATCTCCACCCCTTTTGTTGATGTTTGAAGGGTCATGAAGGAACTCACAACAAAGATTATTTTTTTTCAATTGTGTAAGAGGAGCCTTATTTTGTGGCCACTAGGTCATACTGTCTCCTGGACAATGAAAATCATTCTTTCTCACCTCTAATGGGGTAAAGTGGGCCTGCAATCCAGCAGGAGCCTTTTGTTCCTGAAGGTCAGTACATAATGTGAAGCTTCTTAAACATTAATAATGGGTCATTCTTTTGCTCTTGTTTTTCCCTGCCGGTTGGTAACATCATCTGTTAATGGTGAACATTAAATGCTTGTAAAACTGTAAAGGGATCATTTCTTAACACTGATTTATGTGACTCAAAGACACTGATGACGATCAAGGTATTTTACATACTTTATTGGTAATGAAAATAGTCCTTAAAGACATGAATCCACTTACAACTTGCTTAGCTCCATCCAAAAGGAAATGATCGCTTTCTTCCTGCTTGTTCAATAGATTGAATATTTACTTCATGTCTAAGATAAATTATTTGCCAATAGAAGTGCTTTATTAAAATTTAGAGCTTGACATGCTTCAAAGATTACAGACCCAGAGGGATAACAAAATTTGGGAGGAAGGGTGTGCTACTGCAGAATGTTCAAGATAAGAAGAAATTAACAAAGCCAGCTCAGCACAGCTCAGCAATAGCAGAGTAGTAAACACTGAATATATACTAGATAAGTGGAATATATGGAGATTAACAACATATAAATAGTGGTCATAATTTCTGCTTGGTGTGCTGGCTTTGTGTATTTACCTAGCACTCATCTTTGCACAAGTATTTAAATAAACAAACACCTTGGTTCTGTTGATTGGAATCTGTGTGATTACCTTATTGCACACAGGGTGACGGATACTGATTTTTGGAACAACATACCCACTAAGAACGTAATTATGTCAGCAGAAGTAGTAAAACTCTTTTAAATACTGCTTTATGTTCTTATGGAGTATAAGAAATGAAATAGAAGATTAATGAATAGCCTCAAGAAGATTTTTAAGAAATAAAAGCATGTGGAATTTGTAAAAAAGCTAGAAAAATAATACTTGAGAAACCCTGACCTTGAATTATAAAATACAGTAGTATTACACTCAATGCATGTATTAAAATTAGAAGAACTCATTAAAAAGTGTAATCTGCATCTTGCATATCACTTTTTCTGTTTGCATTGTTGCATTAGATTCAAGGCACAATTTTATAGTTTTGTTTTGGTTTTTTATGAGAAAAATAATACAAAAATACACTACTAATAAGGCAAATGTGAAAAATAGGATTACATCTGGTATGCTCAAATGTCCATTATCAGGTATCTTCTGGACATAGACCAGAAATTAGTATAACATTATCCACTCCAATTTCTCCAGTTTTACCCTTCCCACGTTCTGACTCGAAAGTGACCTGTCATAAGAAAAGATACGTATGTATTAAGGTGAAAATGTAGTTTATCCATCCATTTAGTAACTCTTAATTAATTATAATGCTATAAATGAAGAATATTTTATTACAACACAGGACTTAATGACTTGAATCTTTGCCATTTTTAAAGCTTTTGTGCATTATCTGAACTAGATTTAAAATCCTCAGCACAGATTTACAATAACAGATGGATTACTTTAATAAGATTATTTGTTGTTATTATACAAAAAATGCAAATTGAGTGAAATCCTCTTATAATAATGTAGTTTTATCACAGCATATGATGTTCATGCATTTAATTTACTGAAGGCATTACAACTGTTCATTTCTGATCTATTTGGATCCTCAGGTTTTGTATGTATATTCTATATTTATTTACACTCTCTCGTATGTGTTGAGTATAGTATGTATACCATATATAAAGAGGAGGATTATTTTTGAAAAAGAGAAAGAAAGAATAGGATATCTAGGGGTTTATTTTATAGTCTGATTCTCATTTATTTAAGAGCTTTTCTACATAATTTCAGCTGTGCAAAGGACCTTGAAAAGGGCTTGCATTTCCTTTATGTTCACTGTATTCAATTATTCAGTAGAAGCCTTGACACAGCACTGAAAATGTTCCATCACACAAATGGAAATCAGGCCCCAGAATTCTGAGGAGAAACTGGCTGAAGTCCTGATTGAGGCAGCTTTCAGGGATACATCAGTGCACAGTGTTCCCTCTTGCTGTGCCCTGCTCCTAAGGTGATGGCCTTCCTTTGATTATACATGATGTCTCCTTTTGCTCTAATGGTCTGGTTTAGTGTGGCTTGAGAGCATCCTCTTCTGTGAAATGAAAAATTTTCATTTTTCCAGGCATGTATGTATGCTTCTGTTGCATGAGCTATTAAGGCCAGATTTTGATTACTTCTGTTCATTTATGATGTGATGCAGTATTTTTACAAAATGACAGAAATACTGGCATTAGTATTCTAACCAATTGCAGTGATTCAGTTCTGAAATTTCAATCAGGTGATAACTTTTATGCCCCCTAAAATGTAGGCTCCTGCTTCCCATTTCAGATAAGCCTTTTGATTGCTGATGCCTATAAAACAGTTGGTGCAACACTTGAGAATTAGGAAATTAAACCAGTGTATTGGTTATGGTAGTTGGCTTATAAATTGTTATACTTACACTGTTGGTCGTTTCAGCCCCCTGAAATATCTCTATTTTTCCAGTTCTCCACTTTTCATCTTTTCCTTTGTTCTCTTCCCAGACAGGAGCAGTTTTTTTGTTTGCCAGGAACACTCGAAGCTTTCCCACTTTCTCACCAGCAAGCCGATAACTGAAAATCAAGCAGTAGCTGCTCTTTGGTTTGAGGTCAGTGAGGAGCAGTTTTAGACGCCCCATATCATTCTTGTGCCCCACAAAAGCTGGAACTGCCATGTAGTAGCCATCACCTTGTAAAAACAAAACATTTTTTTAAAATCATCTTTAATGCACTTGTGTTATTTATTTGCAATTTGAATACATGTTTGCTAAGAAAATAAGGGGAAGCTGAAGCTAGTTTACTTCAATAATTTAAAATCCCACTGGAGAAAAGCAGCAGGGTGTGCTAAGTGTACTTAGCAAGGAATAAACTTGTACTGTTGGAAGTCAGATCAGTTTACAGAGGAGATGAGTTCATATTTCACTGGCAATTACAGTCATTCTTCCTTGCACTGTCTTTTGAAGGCAAAACCATCTGTTTTTCAAGTGCGACAGTCTGAAACATGCTGCTATGCCTCTGTGGTCAGATTATTTCAGCACTTGAGCTAGCTCGGTATTCTCTCCACCGTTCCCTGCGTCAATGACAAATTCACAAGGGAACTGACAGCTTATTTCCCATGTTGGAAGACCAATGAAGTGACAGACACACACACAAAGTCTTAAAGGAATAAAACATCTGGGGTTATAAATGAAGTCATAATCAGCAGATGTAAGTTCAGGGAGAAAGGATAAGGCCAGGGTTAGGGTTTCCTGGAAGTTACAGCACAGAGAAGGGATTCATGGAATTATATGGAGTGGGAGAGGAAGGATTAGTGAAGAAAGACTAACATGGAAAGACTCAGACATGTAAGAAAATGTGCATGTCGGAACCGGTGTAGACAGCCTGCAGGATCTGTAGGATCCACTGCAGCAATTTCTGCAACATTTCTGTGTCACAGGGAAAGAGAGATCCTTTCAAACAAACTCATCCAGCCTCGCCTTTAATGTACACCCACTCAGCAGTCCCACACTGCTCTCATGGAGCTGTTTCTCAGGTTTTAGCAGGCTCCCATTGGTACCTGTTCATGTATTGGTTGTTCTTGAATAGACCCCTTGCACTTGGCTTATTTTGAGTTTGTCTTGCAGAGTTTGAAATTTCTGAGCAGTTATCCCAGTGATATTTAAGCCGTGGGGGTGACTACATTGCCACATCCATGTAAATGACAGATGTGTGATTAAATGTCCTACCAATCTTGGAAAGACACAACACGTAGCTGATAAGGTTTCCGTTGTCTTGTAGTTTGCAATTCTGAACAGTTATGTTCTAATAATTTTTCTTGTATTTTGATTTATTTGTGTTGAAATATGTTGCTGATTATTATTTGCTATTGGACATTTCAAAGAAACAATATCCATTTCTAGCATCCTCTGCCTCCTTTCTTCTTTTATAAAGATAACTCACTGATAGAAAAGAAAAATCCTAGATTCTTTTTCCCCCCCTCCCCGCTTTTTTTGGAGGGAGTTAGCCATCAAATCAAAGCCTATCTAGATGGCACATATCTAAATACCTCTATCTCGATCAGCAGGATTCCAGTCAAAGTCATCATCAGCATCTTGTTTCCAGTCACACACCCCTCGACTGAAGCTGCAATCAACTGAAAAAAAAAAAAATTGGCAGAGATAATAGGAACACTATATCCTAAGTACTGTTAAAACATTTTGCTCTTTATTCATTCAGTTATTAATGTACAGATCATTCTAAAATTATAATCTGAATTCAGATAGTGTTGACCTAGATGCTACAAAAAAGCAAAATATTAGAATTTATGTAGTAATTAGTTCTTTAGCTCAGTGTCTTTTTACTGTCAGTCTTGCATCTGCACATGAGTTTATATGCTGTGACTTCTGTATATTGAGTGCCTGCAAATCCCCAAGTGTAGATGGAGCTGTTAGTGTTGAACTCTAGCATCAGAAATTGTTTGAGGTCAGCCAGCTTTAGAGCTCTCCATTCTCCATTTGTTACACTGCTATAGTTGCAATCAGCTCAAGTTCCAGTTTGATCCATAGAGAGAAACTGGCCTCCCATGAGAAGAATCCCTTACATCAGCACCTGATACTCCAACTACATGGAGCTGGGAATAGCCCAGATCAGTTGACCTTTGGAGCACAGTGAAAAGGGTGTCGCCAGAGCACAGTACGGCCTTCATGACTGTGCAGATGAAAAGCATTACACACACAAAGGAACACTGTGCAATGAAAGCATGACAGGTCAGATTAAGAGTAATACGTCAGCCATCTGAATTTCCTCAGAAAGAAAAATCCTTCTTGTTATTTTAATGTATTTTATCATGCAACAGAGACATGCAGTACATGGCATTTAGAGAGTTTTGTTGTATAGATCCATTGTTTCTGAGACTACTGCTTCCTACATTGAAAAAAAATGTCAACCAGCACATCTGTCTATTTTGTTTGTTTAAGATTTTTGTGTGCTCTGCAACATGTTTTCATTTTATAGACAATATAAGCTACTTATATTTTCATGACTGTGAAATTATTCAAGTGAAATTCAATTGTAAGTCAAGTTCTAATGTGAGGAACTTCCTCTGTGTGGGTTATAAACAGTAAAAGTATGCTTAGAAAAGGGCACATTGGAAATGGTAGCATAGTCTGGCCAGATAGTGTCTCTAATGTGTTCACAAAATCTTTGGTTTATGTTAAAGGCTTTTAAACTGGTTCTGACTTGGCTAACACAGGTTGTCAAAAAAAGATACAATAACAGGAAAATAAATACTGTATGATAAAAATAAGCCACCTTCTTGCTCTGGTCTTGACACTGGAATTTTCGTCTGTGACAGGTGAGGGCCAAAGGCAGCTGCTTCTTTTACCTTGGGAGCTACGGAAAACAACTTGTCAAGTACTGAATCGTCACAGGAACAGAAAATTGAACTTTATTCCTTTATACCAGTTGACATCATTTATTTAATTAAGCCAATATATGTATTTTCCACTCCATCACCACACTCATATTCCTAACTGCAGTTAGATACTCTGAATTTTTAAAATTTGGTTAAATTGCTGTTTTCCACAGCACTGAGCCTTCTAACCTATATGCACTGGAACTACAGCTCCATTGAATTACAGATTCACAAGGTCAGAAAATGTTGATCTTTCCTCAGTGGGCTGATGTGCTTTCTTGCTATAATGATCAAATTGAACTGAACTCTACCAGACAGCAGAAACAGTGACTTGGCAGCAGTTTGCCAACAGCAGCATCAAAAAATGGATGTCAGAGGTTTTGTAAAAGCCATAAACATTAGGGCATCAAAGGCCCACAGGTCTGTATTCAGGGCAGTGATAGCTGGTGCTGTAACAGAAGCCCAGAAAGTTATTTTTCTGAAGTCACACTCTCTGCTAGGATGCACCTTCCCTGCATACCTGATCAGCTCTGCCGTCTGCTGGGAAGAAAGGCTCCAGCAGCTGCCCTTCCTCTCCCTCACCCTTCCTGCTACAGCTGGTAAGCACACACTGATGTTTTGATAACCACCCTGAGTAAGTTATTCTGTAAAAATTGGCTGATGTGTCTTGTGCCAAACTGGAAGAGTCAGTAAAGCAACACAGCCAATGAATGTTACGGGCATTCTCTATGATACTGGCCTGAAAGAGGTGGTTACTCAAGCATTATTTCTCAGCCTCAGAGACCAGGGGAAATCCTCTCCTGTTTGGTGACACAGAAGCTTATATATTCTTGTTTACACTAAGTAATCTCTAAATTAGTATAATTATTTAAAATTTCTATGATTAAGCTTTTTTTTTTGTATTATTTTCAGTGACTAATAGATAAGTACACTCACTAAAAAAAAAAAGTGAGTCTCAAATTCTTTATGCATTCACTGTGTAAGTAACTAATTACACATGAGATAAGGGAAAGATCTACTTTCACTGGTATTCTATCCTTTGCCAACACATAAGCATATGATAATACTTGTGATGTAGTCATGACCACCTATGAAAACAGGAGGAGCTTAAAAGTGCCATTTTAAAGGCGTGAGGGAGAACCCTTTGTATTACTGCTTAGAGAATGTATTAGTGGAAAGCCTGAAACAACTGTAATTCACTTTTCAGCCACGCTATGGGGGCAGCTGTGCTAAGAGAAGCTCAGACTTCATCAAAAATGCCAGATGATAGGAGCTATGGAAATTACTTTTTCCTATTCAGCATTGTATCATATATGCAAAGGCCAAATATTTTACAAGACATAACTTTCACATAGATGCTTATTTGTTCAGAGAGGAGGTTTTTTTCCCCATGAGTCTGACTGAGCTAGGGCTTTCCATTAAAATCCTCCAATATGCTCACACATACTCAAGAGTATACTCAGAAGCGACTACAATCCAGAGCCTCCTAGGACCATAAAGGCTATGCCATCCACTTAACCTTTCTTTTCCTTCAAAACTGTCAAAAATTGCTCTGTGTACACCCGTGAAAACACACACTAACAAGGAGGCCCCAGAGGCACTTCCAGAAGTGCTGAATTGAGCTGAGGAAGAAGACTCGTGCAACCTTATGAGCTTATTGACGAGTTGCCAGGAGTGTGTCCTCTCTTGTTGTCCTCGTAGCTTCCCCCTAACCAGATCATTGCTTAGACCACCTGGATAATATTCATACTTAAGGCAAGGATTAATATTCATCTTTCTCCAAATTAGTTTTTGTTTACATATACACATTTAGGAATAGGCCCATCCAGATTAGGTGTTATGTTTACTCTCAAGCCATAAACTTGGCCTTGTACTTGGTGAAAGAGGCTCAGGCTGTGAAAAGCTTTGCCAAAATCAAGACAGCTATTAAAATATGATCAGTTCTGGAAAGAGTGGAGTGATTTACAGAAGACAACAGCTGCCAGAATGATTTATTTGTTAAGTTATTGAATTACACTTAAATTCTCTTGAGAGAGATACATGCAGATGTAGCCATGTGCTATCAAGTGAAGAACTGTCATGGACATAAAAAGAGTCCAGTTTTGTTTCCAAATCTATTTTTGTTTTCAGTCAGGCATTACAATCAGGTTTTGCACTCACTGAAAGATATCAGCTGCATAATATGAGAAACTGTAAACCAGCTTACAGAAAGGTTTCAATGAAACCTTACTGCTTGAAAAGGGCCTATATTTTACATCAGTCCATCCTCACACATAGCCAGGATCCGGTTTGCTCCCTCATAAGTAATAGACAGGAGTCAGAATTACTCTTTTCAGCTCTTCTGCTGTCTGTCAAGTGGTCTTGTGGAAGGGCAGGTCTCATCTCATGTTCTCTAAGAAAAAACTCTCACCAACAAAAGCACACATACGTCCCACTCTAGGCACAGCAGAGTCCCTCCTTCCCTCTGTACTGCAGATGCCCTCCCATCTACTTATTTGCAGCAATAGCTAATATTTAATCTTTACATACAAAGTCCTTTTTATAATGGTGTCACACGTTCTTAAACCATCAGTGTCATCAAGCCCATTAAAAAAAAAACAAACCCAACAAAACCCAGAAAAACTGTAAAAAAAAAATCAACCCGAATGTAAAATGTAATAAATTTAAGACAACCTTCCTATCTATATGGTATAACACTATGTTGGACTCACAGGAATATCCCATTTCTCTGCTACCACATCCTGCTCTGAAACAAGTACATTTGCCAGATGTCTGATATGTATAGCTATGAACTGAGCTGTGGTCTGAGCATTAATAACTCACAGAGTGGTATAATTACCAAAAAAAAAAAAAGATTAGGGGCAAACATCATGATTAACTGAGGGAGTTCTCTTGTTCAGCATCAAGAGCTGTGAAGCCATAAGGGAAACAGTCTCCTTTTAGTATTGCAAAATACTAATCCCTCTTTACCATTCTTGATGCTACCAAAGGAAGTGTCTCTGTGTAATAACATGGCTGGCTACATGAAACTACAGGAGTTCTAAGCATGATGTGAATTTCATAAACTGATGAAGTACAGAATACAGAATTTAGTTGCAGTTGGCAATACCATTCTGGATTATCAATGGTAGCTAAAAAGCACTAAGATGTTAGAAACTGTCAGAATTAAGGTTGTGCCTAATTATTTCAGTGGAGCATGAGTGTAACATCTCTACAATCGTTGCTTATGTAACCAAGTACTTTGGTCCAGCTCTCTGTGTCTTCTCTCATATGCAGAAAGGGCACTTCCCATGTAGTAAAGAGCTTTCCAATACTATGGTTTACTCTCATTTTTATTAAGATATTTAATAATAATGAATAAATAATAAATGATTAATAACCATATCAATAAATAATTAGTCTATTATAAAACAAACCTTCTTATTTATTAAACTGCCCCTTTCCCAACAGGACAGGTCTTTCCTTCACATTGGACAAGGCAAGTCCCATGGAAAACAGTAATTCGAAGCCATTTCAGACTGCATCATAAGATACAAAAATACAAGAAAGAAGTTTTCATTGATGACCTTAAGTCTGACATTCCTTAAATGTTGTGGGCTTTGCTTTGCTGTCTTTAGCTATTGTGTGGGTTTTTTTAAAAAAAAATCGGTAAATAGCAATTCTCATGAAGGTCTATTATTTTGGTAGTTGGGCCTATTTCAATATTTTCTATCCCCATAAAATATTTTCCCTTTTCCCTACAATATTGTTCTATGGCTCCCTATGTATTTATTATGTAGTAAAATACTATGATAAAATAATACATCAATTTTAAGAGACTTTTCTATTTTTCCTAATTAACTACTGTTCCCAGAAGACAAACAATACCAATATTAATACAAAAGGCAGATGCTATGTGACTACTTGAGGGGATTATATGGAGGAATTTAATGTTGTAATAAAGGAATCTGCTGAATAGGCATCAGCAAAGAAAGGAAAAAATGTACAAATTTATGAGCTGTAAATTTGAGCTAATAATGTTCTCTGAAGGATCACTCAATATCATTAAAATTGAAAGTGTTTTTAAAGCCAAATGTTCAAGCAATTAAGTGCTTGAATCATGACTGAATTTTTATAATAACAAGGATCAAGTACAACACATGGAAATTTAAAAGGAAGGAAAACACAGTTAAGCAATGTATCCTGAAATGAAAATGAAAATGGCGTAATGCTTTAAGTCCTTGAATCTCAGTTGGTATCAAACAAGAAAGCCACATATAATACAGAGTTCACAAACTTAATGAAACTACATCTTGGATAGGCTGCTCTCTCTTCATGAAGCAGCACATCAACTTTCTGCCAGAATCCCCTAGTAAAATAAAATCTAAAAAAATTCAGTATATAAATCTCTTAGATCTATAAGGGAAAATTCCAGCCAAATGTGACTGGAACAAAGGCAGTATAGGCAAAAATACAGATGAAGCACAATGCTTTAATATTTTCAAGCAATAAAATTCACTGTTACTGCTGTCAGCTGTAGTGGTAATTTTTATAGAAGCAAGTAGACTCTGCCTCTCTGCCCTAGCTCAGGTATATGGTGTTCAAATGTCCTGCTTGTGTTGGGAATTTATTCAAAAAAGAATCTCACCAATCACCACAAAAACAATATATTATTTGGATTTTCCTATGGACAAAGGATTTTCCCTGTGTGCCCTCACTCAAACTGAAGTCTTGAAAATCAGTGCATTCCAAGTAGTGTAGCACTGAGTACTCAGCTGGCAGGTTGCATAGTCCCTGCTTTGCAGTTGCATCAGGTCATGTAGCCCAGTACGGGAGACCAAGTTCCCCTTGCATCACCAGGCAGAGAGAGCAGAGCCCTTTGTCCTTTTAACCAAAACCCAGGGAATACCCTACCCTAGGGGCAGTATTCCTGGCAATCCTTCCTGACCTGTCCAAGCAGGCTTAAAAAGGCATCTGATGAGGTCTGAGTTAATTCCATCCATCCATGCCTTGAAGGGCTGACTTGGGTGTTTTTTGTTTGTTTGTGTGTTTGTTTTAACAGGGTGCCTTGCCTCACAATTGAGGAAGCAGAAAAGGCAATTGTCCTTTATGACACAAAAATTTGAATAAATATATCTATAACTAACAAGAGTATTATTTATAAATATTGAATTTATTATTTACAGTAAATATTAATAGAATATTTTAGTACTGTGCCTCTAAAAGAGCAAGATCAGCAGTATTCCCACAGTTCTGTTAAATAAAAGCTTTTCACTCTACAGCAATCACAGCTGTAGGGGAACACACTCTTGCCAAGGGTAAACCTCCTTTCAGGTTTCACGAGCATTTTTCTGTTAATTAGTCAATCTTTTTGAGACCTTCCCAGTTTAATCACATTCAGCCCAACATATCTGGTCAATCCACACCACCACACACAGGCTCCCCATTAGCTTACCCTCATGAGGAAGCCTGAGTATCTGAGAACCCAATCTTAACAATCACCAACATATATATTTCAACTGTCTTCTGCTCATTTCTCCACTGTTTCTGTAAAATTATGGCCAGCTTTGGATCAATTAGCATGACTGGGAAGAGTTATATCCTTCTTCAGGGCAGTATTTTGGTGGAAATGTGTGTGAAACAGTTCTCTAAATGTGAAAATATGGCCATCAGAAGGCCTGTGTTTTATTGCCTCGTGTGAGAGAACAGAGGCAAGTCCCTCAATCCTTTGCTCTGAGACCCTCGAATGCATTTGGCAGCGCCAGCACAGCAAGGATGAGCCCCAAGGGTAGTTTGCCATGCAGTGAAAACTTCCACCCCAATTTGGCATCTGCTCCTGCACCTGCTACCTCTTTTAGGTAAGTAACTTAATGAAGGGATCCTCAGAAGGTGGAAGGGCCACTTCTTCAGACAAAGTGGCACATGCTAGTCAAGGAGTGAAAGGCTGAGTAAAGACATAGTCTGGGGCTTAGGTGTGGCTGGCCAGAGGGAGAGCGACATCCTGAATACAGAATCCTCCACTTGGGAGGCATGGCGTGGTTAGTCAGAAATTTGTCACCATTTATCCAGTTAAAAGCTGACGAAGAGAAGTCTCTTTTTGTATGCAGCTAGGTAGCAGCTGTTCTGTTTTTTTAGAAATATTACTGATTCCTGAATTGTGGTGTTATATATTTGCAGTACCAGAGAGAAATCCAATCCAGTTCTACACTCATTATTTTCTAAACTACTTTGAAATACTTGGTTGAAAACACAGAATGAATCACAGAATCGTGGAGGTTGGCAGAACCATTTTTAGGTTACCTAGTCTGACTTCCTGATCAGGGAATTGTTCAATGCCCAGTTCAGTCATATTATGAATATCTGCAAGGATAGGCGTTTCACAACCTCTCTGCATACCCATCCCAAATTTTGTCCACCTTCATTGTGAAATAGTATTTTCATTATATCTAATGAGATTTTTTTTTAATTCTACTTGCATTCATCACTTCCTGTCCTATTGCTGTATATTTTCAAGAAAAGCTTGTGCATTCCTTCCCTGTTAAATTCCATTAAATAGCTGAAGATATTGATACAATCTCTTCTTAGCCCTCCCCTCTCAAAGCTGAAAAAAGTTATCTCAGAGCATTGCTAGACTCATGCCAGAGTGTCCTCATTTGTCTTTTCATGGGAAGCACAAACCTTGTCTTTTACTGCAAAGCACCTTCCTAAGCAGTCATCCCAAATCCATAATGTTAAATGAGGCTTTTCCCTCCTTTTCCATCTGCTTGTGTTGAACTCCATGTTGCTCCTGTCAGTCTACCTCCACAGCCTGGCCAGATCCCTTTAATAGCAGTGCTGCCCTTCAACGAATGGGTCATTCTTCCCATTTTGGTATTGTCAGCAAACTTGAAACATGCCATTAGCACTCACTGTTAATATTTGCGGGAAGGGAGGAGATTGGTGAGCAAAGTCCAGACTTTGTTCTGTTTATCAGCTCCCTAGCATAATCTGAGGAAGCAATATTAGTCTATACCCTTAGCTTAAACTGAAACAAGCCAGTTACCACTGAAAACAAAAAAAAAGGGGTAATTTTAGGAGCATGCCTTCGGCAAAGAAGCTTGTATTCTCCAATGTATTAAGGGAATAATTACATTTTTTTCTTGTCTGTCTTACAGAATTACAATATTACAGACCATTTTTTTCCAGAGAACTTTAAAATTATCTTTCCTTGAAAAAACATATACTTATTACTTAAATATATACTCTCTTTCCAGGTTAAATAGCAATAAACTGAATGCTAACCTAATTTTTTGTAATTTTTATTCTTATAATTTTAATAGCTGTGGGATAGTATTTATTATTTTTCTATGCTTTGGAAAGAGAAAATATAATGACTGAACTATTGACAGTGTGGGTTTTTCATGGTAATTATTTTTGCTGCTATCTTGAAGAATGTTTGACTGAGACAACTGTACTAAAACAATTTATAACAATAGAATCACTTGGGTTGGAAGGGACCTTAAAGATCATCTAGTTCCAATACACTGTATGATTTCTTGCTGTGTTTTTCAATGTCTTCAAAAGCAGTAACAAGAACCTAACCATGCTATGATTCTATGATTCATTTCCTACCAGTGAATTCTGATAAAGTGTCTGTAATGTTTTGTGATGATTTTTAGTGTTTATGCATATTTACATTAAAGCCAGACATTTTAAAAAACAAAGAAACTTACAAAAGACATCCCCTCTAAGGCTTCGCTCATCAATTTGATTTTCAAAATTTTCCTTCTCCTCTTCATCTGACTCTTCTGCTTCCTCTTCTGCAGCAGCTGCAGTTTCTTTCTCTGCCTCACTGTAGCTCGCACCAAGATCAATACCACCTTCATAGTCCAGCAACTGCAAGTGGGTCTTAGAAGGTGGTGTCACAGCTGCTTCTGGGATTGCATTCTTGATTGTTTTATGCTTTTTCACACTGCTTTTATGTGCAAGAAGTTTCTTAATTGTGTCCTTAGCTGTTCCAGGGCTTCTTGCAATTTCCTTCACTGACTTTTCAGGAATAACTAGAACCGAGAAGAAAACAGAAAATATTAATCTAAGGAATCATTCAGCCATGACAATGTTTTTAAGTGGGACCATGGTGTCCTTTACAAGGTCCAGAGATGCATAGAATTAAACTCTCTACTACAAAATGTAAGTCCAGTTCTGCACAGAACCGAACACACATGCACATGTTCAGCTCTGTTGTGTGGACAGCTTTGTCTGAGTTACAGTGAAAAGACCAAAGCAACCCTCTGTAATGATCTCTTTGGACTCCTGTGTAACACAGGAGTAACAAGGGCCATAGAGCCTCTTACTTAAATTATTTTTACATTGGAGCTTGGGAAAAAAAAAAAAACAAAATCCTTCTTCAATTTTTGGACTAAAATTGTCCATGGAGCTGGGATCCCCTCCACAACAACTGCAGCCTAATAATAATGAGCTTTTCTCTGGGCTATCTTTTCTGAACTTCTGTGGTCTAATTTTCTTTCCATGGCAGGCTGAAAGCTACTGAAATGGAGGACATTTTGAGAAGACATACATCAAGCTCCTCCATCATATTCCTTTTAGTTCTTATTTAATTGTAAGGGGTAAACACCAAACTTCAGAGAAGCATCCAAGAATGCCAAATTGTTACCATCTTGCAATCCCAAGATGGACTAGAACATAAATGTAACATTTCCTGAGACTTCACCATTTTATGATTCCTTTTGGATGTGAAATACTGTATCTTACCATTTTGGATAAAGTAGTGTTATTTTAATTATTCTGGAATTATCCTTTTGGATACTACTATCAAATGCTGTGCACAACCATCTCACAAACTGACAGTTTGAGTCCTTTATGTGAACTACCAATGAAAGCTGAGTAGTTCCAGGTGCTATAAAGAAGCTCTTTCATAAAGAGAGACTGTTTTCATCAGTGGATCAGAATGGCCTCATAAACTTTTTCCCACCTTTGATTCTCAGTTTTGATGCTGCAGTACCTACAGTCTTTTAGGATTAAAAATGATGGTGGAAGACAGCTATTTTTATTTTCCTCTGCTTCTGCTGTCTAATGATTACATTATCAGGGCAAGAATATGTTCCTATTTTGCTCCTCACTTTGTTTTTATGAAAATTTTATAGTAGTACTTTGACACAGATAGACTGGACTTGGAATCTTGGGTAGTATTATGTTCATGGAGACACAGCAGAAGTGAAAACACCAGTAAATATAATAGAACTGCAGTCTAGTAGGGAAAGCGGAAAGTTCCCTGAATTTATATTCACTTCTGGAAAATACAATCCTATCACTGTGAATTTTTCACATTTTACTTATGGCAAGTGCTCCTACATGCTATCTAGTATGTCAGGAACAGAATCAGACTCTTGATGGGCTCACTGTAGCATTTAGGTGTTTTTGAGATTGCTGTTGGAGTAAACAGACGCCAATAAAAAGAAAGTCAAACTTGAAGATGTGTTCTTCTTTTCTTTTGCATAAAACTTATAGGCTTACTTGTCAAATATTTGCAAATAAACTCCTTACTAATACTCAACTACGTATCCTCTGGAGGATGATGTAATGAAGGTTGTAAGGTTCCTGGGTCTAAACTCAGAATTCAGCAATAAAAATTACCAAGAAAGCTTACTTCCAAACAAATTTCCTCTCATCTATCAGTAACAAGAAACTTCACGCTTTTAATAGAGAGGCTATGGGGATTTTCAAGGCCACAGGACTGACTGCTCAGCAAACCTAAACATCTGCTTTTAGTTTCTGCTTTGAAGTTTTCCTCATGAAATGGAAAATTCTTACAGTTTGACATAATAACTTCTGCGGTGTCAGAAAACCAATCTCCTTGTATGTGCAAAATTTAGCAGTGTGGAAATTCAACTGACAGGAGTGACAAAAAGGGGAATGAAAAGGTATAAATTTAAAATATATAAATTCCTATGCGCTTGTAGACTCCAATTTGCTGCTGCACTATGAAAATCTCCATGCTTGTGGAGACAGTCTCTAGACACTAAGCATATTTTAGGACACAACACTAGTCTTCTTCCAACCTGCATTCATCTTTAGAATAGCCAGAGGTGTAGATTTAAGGCTTTTTATGTCTAGCCATAAATTGCAGAAGGAATAATGCAATGTAAAGGTACAGCACCTTAAACTCAGTCTGGTCTTTTGAATCCATGGCCTGTGGACTTGCCTGCATGAGCAGCTCACCTTCTCTGGCACTCTAGGGTGCTACACCTGAGGCAGTGATTTTTCAGGACCCTTTGCCTTAAGATAAGTAGATAAATGTAGACACGTTAGTCACAAACATTTGTGCACTTATCTGTCCATTTGACTGCAGAGAATTTTGGAAAGTGCAAAGAAACATAGAACATTCCACTCTAGCTCTTCCTTATGTACCTTTGATCAGGTAGCATGCAGATTAATGACTCCTTCTCATGCAGTTTCTTTTTATTGCCCTAATGTGAAAATATCTCCATTTTCAAAGGTATTTTATTTCTTTGAATTAGAGAGAATTAAGGCAAGAAGTAGAAAAACAAAGGCAAATGGTGCCTGAGGGCTAAAAGTAAAACTTTCCTGTCATCAGTTGCTATATAAAATTATAAACCCACAGAAACTGATTGGTGCAGGATGTCTAATGACCAAGTTGTGAAAGATGAGTTGAAAAAATACGTAAAGAGCACGGTGTAAAGGGAAGTACTCAGGGGATGATACAGGAGAGGGACAGACAATGGTCTGTTTTGCTTCCACACACCCTGTGGCTGCAGCTGGTGCTGGCCCAGACCACACAGGGAATGCAGAAGGAGACAGCTTGCTCTGCACTCCAGCAGGCACCCCACTGCTTCCACCTGCACACCTCACAGAGTATTTAAAAACCTGGTGAGAGGCAAGCCTAGGAGACTGACTTACAAATCCTTTCATAGCTCCCTTTATGGCTGCTCTATATAAGAGTTGAAGAAGAGATGAGGGAGACACAACCATTTCCCACGTGCAGATGGAGTCTGTAGATGTGAGTAAAGATTAGATCAGCATGACATACTTCCAGAAATCATTCTAAAAGTTATCAACCTCTTTTAGATATTTTTAAGAGAGTCTGAAACTTTATCTGTCATAGATAGGTTAAAAGACAGATTCTGGGCTATTATTTTTTTCTAAGCACCATAGAACATCATCTACCAATATGTGTTGCTACCCTATTTTAATTCTAAAATATTTACTGCCTCATTTAGAGAAGGACACTTTGAGAAATCAGGGCAAGTTTGTCATGCTGGACTGTGCCTAATACTTGACAACACCAGCCAGCAAGATATCTAGTAGGAAATGTGTGGTGACAAAAGCCTTAGTGTTACTCACTGAAGAGTAACAGCAGTGTTTGACTCTATACTGAATTAAATCTTAAAGATATCACCAGTGATATGACCACACTCTTTTTTGAAGCTTTGAAACTTCATTATGTCAAACCAAACCATTCTCAGGACTGGCAAGTTAACAAGAAAGCAAAATCATATATAGGGTCTAAGGGTTACCCTATCAGCAAAATTGAACAAGTAATACAAGAGGCAGAGAGAGCCAACATGAATTTTTATTGACACTTGGATACCCAGCAAAGCATAATGAAGAAGAGTCACCTCTGCCTCTAGCTGGGCAATAACAAGAGATACATTGTTGAGCTCCTTAGAGTGATACCTGTAGACTTAAAGATAGTAGTCCTTCTTCCTATTATTTTGTAGGACCAAAAAAAGTGAATCAAAAATAGGTTATTTTTCCTCAGGAATCTTAATTGCTTATGGAACCTTGTTAGACTCTAGTCTTAAATAAAAGCTGAAATACACACAGAAATATGTGACAGGGGAAGTGTGGGCTTTCAGTGTCCAATAGGAAATCAGGAAACACATAAACCTGAGAACAGCAATAGATTGCAGCAAGATAGAGGCCAGATGTGGAAATGACTAGGACCCTTTTAGGGATTGTTCAAATCTATCCATCTCTATGGATTCTCAAACAACATGTGTGCTACAGACAATTCAGAAATGGTCTCCAATGTTTCATACATATAGGAGTGTTAAATGGCAAAAGTGTGCCTTAATAATCACTGGTCCTGTCCAGTGTTTGCAGCCTGACGTTTCAGCAGCTTTCTCCATGATAGTGTATTGACATACAAATTGAATGGAAGAATTTCCACCACCTTCTTTGCAAAGGTCAATTATAATTATGTCACTTATTAGGTTATTTGATGGCATGAGATGTAGCCACAGGAATTTCATTATAAGCAATGTGCTTAATTGCTTTCCTTTCATACTCCAAAAATTAAGTTATATATTAAAATAGTTTTCATTTTTTTTAAAAAAGCAAATACTGCTTCCATGGTACCCAGGTTTTTTTTATACTAGAGACAATTGCTATTAAGAACGAATGCTTCCCTGTGAAAACAGGATTATAGCTCTGTGTGAATAATTATGTGGAGTACTGGAGACTTATTTAAGAAGGTTTTTGTTCAGCTGCAGCACAAGCACAGGCTCACTTGATGGGAACTGGAATGGGCCACAGGAACTGTAGCCATTGTCACCAAAAGAAGCGTGAAGCCACAGCCTTCAGTCCATAAATTCCCAAGATGGTGTCGTCATCCCATTAAACCCAATAGCAAAATTTCTTTTGCCTGCAGTAAAGGCAAAGCTTTTCCACAATTGCCATATGACACGGAGAACATCTAGTGTTTCACTGTTGGCTGGTACATCCAATTGTTTGTGTCACTGTTTGGAAAAAAACATTTTCCCCAACAGCAAGACATGTCCTTCCCTCATCAGTTACACTGGTCAGATGCTCTTGAGGATTGCAGTAAAAGTCACCTATTGAAACATTCAGAGCTAAAAGAATCTCCTCCACTTTCCTTTAAAAGAAAAGGTATATATGGGGGAATTACCACCAGGGAAACCAATCTCTATTTAGCATCTCTACATTTCAGGGTTCACCTACCACTGTTTGCATTTTAATCTACCTCTATGGTTGTTTACATCTTTCTAGCTGGACCATCACCTTTTCACCTGCCTGTGGCTCTGATTGCTCTCATTACTGTAAGTTGTTTCTCTATCCTCTCTTGTAATAAATCTCTTTTCCATTTAGTGTGTTCTATTAAGTTTATGAATGGCATGGATCCTTCCTCTGCTAAACAACAAATGGACTTCTGTAATTGGAAATATGACAGGAAGAAGTAGACAGAGGGCAAACTAAACACCTGTGAGACAATAGGAATTGTCCAACTTCAGAACTGATTTTTTACAGAGCTAGACATCAAAAAATTTCTCTCCACAAGTGAAAATATTTCTGTAATTTATATTTAAATAATCATTCTTGTTGAATTATTTTTTCTTGATGAAAAAATATTTTATACATAAAGTTAGTCAAAAAGAAAATTTCCTGGAAAGGTTTACCCTCTCATTAAAAAAGAAAAAGCCAAATAAATGAAAAAAACCCCCACCAAAACAAAAAACCCCAACAAAAAAAACCCAGACTATTTTTCTCATAGATGTATTTGTTTAACATTTCACCTGTGGTACATTTTGTTTTAACAAACCATATCAGGATGTGTCATGTCAGTTTGCTTGGATATCCAGTCAAATGCATCCTTCCATTTCAGCAAGCTGCAGTGATGTATCAAAAGAGATGTGGTCTAGCAAGGAACCTGGCTCATAACACTGAATTCGAGTAGAAGAATGTTCTAAAGAGCTCTGCTGTGGTAACCTATGTCCATATCAAACCTTTCAGTAACAGTCAGATTTTTGTGTGCTTATTTTTGCTTGTTAAAAGTCAACTTTTTTGTACTAAAAGTTGAAACTTAACAAAATGGTGCTCTACCGTGCAGGGCCAAGACTTCGACTAGTGGGTCCCTTGCAACTCAAAATATTCTGTGAAAAGATTAATTTATCAATATGTATTTTAAGTTTCACTTGCTACCATAAGGGAAGTAGTAACATGAATAATAGAGGGACTCAGAGAACATCTGTGACCACGATGTATAAGACATATCTGATCAAGGATTACATGAAAAGATTTATATATTATGTAGACTTCATCTGCTATGGACAAAAACTTTCAAAATATTTGAGTAGGAGTCAAGTGTCCTCTTGAGGAAAACATCTTTAGTGATATTGCAGTAGAAACATCTGCCAGAATTAATGAAAGTATAAGTGAAAAGGTTAATTTGAAATATAAAGAACAGCCTTTCTTTCTTCCTGAAGGGTCATATTCAGTTAAAGTGGGAAATGACTTCTTTATAGGCAGACTTCCATATTCAGTAGACAAACAACGGCAAAATTTAAGTGAAAACAGTTTAACAGAGAAGTCATGGCTTTCCTCCCTTTTCTCATTTTTTGCTAAGTTAGCCTGAAACTCTTCTGGGAGGGACTGAACATCTCTTCAAGGGGCTAACCTTGGGAATTCATGGAGAAATCACAGTAGATTTTTTAAACTGTTTTCTCTGTTTCTTCAAGACAAATTCATTTCTCTGTTCTACTTGCAATTCCTAGAGATATTATGGGACTTGGAAACTAACAGGCAAAATTAATTTGAACAAGTGATACTTGTATTAACTATGCTATGAGCCACGCAGTTAATATATTATTTTGTGGAGAAGTCTTGCTTGGTTGGTGTTGCAGCACTGTTCAGCATGACTTTTGTGAGAACATGCCTTGTAATGATCAATTATTGGAGAAAAACAATTCCTGACGTCCTGTGATACTCACCAGCACAATCAAATCCACTTCCTTGGTAGCCCTGTTTGCATTTGCACTGGAAGGATCCTTGGGTGTTGAGGCACTCTGCATGGAGGTTGCACCTGTGTGTATTTGTCACACATTCATTTACGTCTGGGGGAAGATACAAACACTTCAGTGAAAACTGTGTTGAAACGCAAGGCTCCTGACAGGCTGTTTGCACCACTCATCTCTTTCCAGGCACTGAAAGCACTAGTGTTAGACCAAGACAGTGCAGTGACCATCAAAAGCAGAAGAATTCACACTAGGAGAGACAGCTTGGTGTCAGCTGCAAATGCAGAGATGCTGGCATATGCATCCATGGAAAATGTAGAGCACCCCAGTAAAGACAAGGTGAATGCAGTGATTTTCTGACTGAGAACAGGATTCCAACTATAGGTTGTACACACTCTTCCATTAACAAAATGCACAAGGCACCAAGAGAATGTGTGATATCAACTAAAAAGGAGCTCACCAAAACATTCTTTCATTCACTGTAGAAAGAATGCAATGAAGAGTAACTCTGAGCATGCCAAGATGTCAAGATCTTTAAGCTACCTCTCACATACCAGCATATACATGATGCTACATGAAAAAAGGTATAATAAGGAAAATTCAGTAGAAAATATTACATTTAACTCACAGCAAAATGTACAGGCACTGAGAATATTTGGTTTTGTTCTGTTACAAAGGTGTTTCTGATTTATCCCACATGAGGGAGCCATGTTGGTGCACAAATGTTTATACCGCTCACATTTTATCCAGATTGCATCATTTTTAGCAGCTGACAGGTCCTCTCGTAATGTAAGTCAGCAAACAAACAAGTAGCAGGAAGACTGACTCAAAAGTCTGGTGTGTCTGAAAGTGAGATTTAGGTTTGCAAATAAAATCCTGACTACTGAGACCTTTCCAATTTTTCCCCCGTGCACACATATTGTATGAGAAAAGAAAATGTTTTTTTCACATGAAGTCTCTCAGAGTTTGCAGATATGAGAAGCAAACTTCAGCCTCCAAACCTGCCTTATGATCTTCCTCCCACCCCTCACTTACAATATCAATTAAACATAAACAAATCCCATTAATTCTTTTTTATGCATGTGTAGTAGTTCCAACCCTTCCAGGCCCTTGTGTGGTCAACAGCTTGAACAATACTCCTCAGAACCTACTGCAGTAACTTATACTTTGCTATCCTTCCAGCATTCAGCTAAAGGATTGAAACAGGAGTTAAGCGTGTTTTGACATTTGTTTTAACACCTGAGCATGTCAAGATAACTTTTTGCCTGTGTTTATTTTTGTTAGGGAGAAACTTTGTCAACAGAAACCTGAAAAGTAATTGAAACCTACTATTTTCATACTTCCCCCCCCCA
>WBMY01018017.1:0-14368 GCA_013397315.1 Donacobius atricapilla | reverse complement strand
TCTCCCCCCCCCCCCCAAGTTCTGTACAAACCACACAAATAACTGTCTTTAAAGTCACGAAGGCACTTACTTTACATTCTTCAATAATAACATGAAAAAAAGAAAAGAAATATGGCGGGACTGCTTATCACAGTTTGAAACCAAGACAACAAAAAATGGTTCTTTTACTAAACCTTTACCAGAAGTAGCATTTATTTTTTAGTCAATGATTGCCAGCTTTCAACAAACTAGTGCACATCTTGACTTGCCGCAATGGGGCAATCTAAATTGTAAGTACCAGTTATTCTGTTTTTCATAAGGCTACAGAAAAAAAAAACCCAAACCAACAACAAAACCCTAGAGAAAAACTCAAAGTCCCACCAAGAATATTCTTATTGTGACATCTTTTACCCGTTTCTGAGGCAGCATCCCCAGGACAGGCCAACATGCTGGAGTCAACAACAGGGAAGATGCCCTCTGTGGGAATAAAAGGAATGAAGAAGGAACTTCCATGGGCTAGCTCTTACCCGCACAGCTGTAGCGGCCACTGGTGTATTTTAGTTCATAACCCAGCTGGCACTTGCAGTAGAAGCTTCCAAACGTGTTGACACATCTGCGGTTGTACGAGCAGACAGCTTTGCCAGTGGAGCATTCATCAATGTCTACAGCAAGGAGAAGGGATGCTGGTCAGATCCCCAAGAAGGTAAAACAGGGAAAAACTCACTGGGATTTGCATGGGAATGAATTTGTCTTGGCTATCACAAGTAAACTTAATGAATGAGTTATATAATTTCAGATTTGGTGATGGCTTTTGCACATGTTCTTATGAGTGATGCAGTAAAATGTCAATTAACTTTATGGAAGAACACAGTACGAAGTATTACAAGCAATGCTTTCTTAATCACAGGAAACTCACAGGTAATGTTGAGGCTTCTGGAGAAAAATTGAGAAGCTGGTATTGTGGGCCATCACAATAACAGAAAGCCCCATCCAAACAAAATGCCCAAATCCTATAACACATTATGTCAGCAGGGCAGCTTTCTGCAGGCAAAGCACTGTAATTAATGGCCTCATACCAATAGGGAGAAAGTGAATCTGTTGATGACTCTAATCGTGTCAAAACACTGTATTACTTAGTGGGGATGAGAGCTATTCAAAGAATTACATGGCCAATAGTTCAAGAAAAATTATTTTTAAAAAGTATGAAAATTTTACATCACACTGAGAGTAACAAGAAGCATTATTTAAGCCAGCAAGGAGGGTTAACTACTTCCTAACCTTTCCCCAGTATTTTATGGCCTCAGGAATCCTGCAGAAAAGAAGCTGAAAGTGAGCTCTCTAACCATACCAATGCATGTCCTTCCATTTGGTCCCAGCTGAAGACCACCTGAGGGACAGAGACACCGCACCTGCCCTTTGACTTCTTCACATCCATATTGGCAATTTACCATGGCACATGTCCTAGATCCTGAAAACAGTATTTAAAATAACGAGAAGAGCAAAATTCTAGGCTGGAATCACACAATTTTAAGTTAGGTATGGATGAACACAGAACTTAATCAGTACAACAAAAATCCATTCATTAAAAATAAAGCTGTTTATACATTAACATGTAAATAATTCAGTAGCCTATGAGATATTTTCTACAAACAAAATGCTGTCATCAGAAAACTAGAAGCTTCCCCAGATCTGAAAAATCAGGTTGGCAAAAAAGCAGAATGCTTTCCATTTCATGCTAGCTTAAAGACAAAGAAGATAGGTAGAAATACCTGTTTCCACAAGTTTAGATAAGCCTTAGATCATACAGCAACTGTATACAAGAACAGTTTTCATCAACTGTTGAAAGCATATTAACACAGATAACATAAAATAAATCAGTTGTAGAGCACAGAAAGATAAAGCAAGGAAAAATGGCATGAAATTCAGCACAGTAAAAGTAATCTGTATTGGTGCTTTGCTTGAATACATTCAGTCACCCTTATTCAACAGATGCACTGGCAGGACTATACACTGAGATTGTACTTGCTGTTCTTCATCTGAAGCAACACTATCAAAGACTTTTACTTCTGTCAGGACCAAAACACCTCTGAAGACCAAAATGTAAGTATGACCTAGTTTACTTTACCCAGGAACTACCAACTAGGAAGCCTTTTTCAGTACCAGAGAGCAGGGGCAAAGACCCTTTCCCGAATAAGCTAAATCTGTTCATCACAAGAAGAAAATCTGCTGGGATTAAATGTGATTAGATGATTTTGGTGTGCCTATTCCATCAGCTCTATTACTTACTTGCACATGTGCCATCTGGCATGAGCATGTACCCGTTGAGACAATAGCACTTGTAGCTGCCATGTGTGTTCATACATCTGTGCTCACAGGGACGTGGCTTCAGCCCACATTCATTCAGATCTGCAGAAGTCATTGGAACGGAGTGAGTGCTGAGCCTTTATACGTATATTCATGCATATAGGTGGATAATGTTGCCTTAAGTGTGGAGTTCCCCAGAGTGAAATTGTCTGTATGGAAAATAAGCCAGTCCTCTGCAAGATGAGACTTTAGCAGACCATCTGGCTGAAAGACTGCTAGTAAAACCAACATACACAGACCTCTACACTTGAAAAATTGATGCAAATTCTGGCCACATCTGGCAGCTTGTTAGGAAGTGGAGGGGTGGAGAGAATTGTAGCTAATCTTTCTCTGGGAGTTTTTTTAATGGATTTTTTCTGATTCTAGCCCTCCAGTTGACCTCTATATTAGAAAGGCAAAAACATGAGACTAAGAACAGCAAAACAGTTTGAGATAAAGTGAAACAAAGATTTTTACTTTATTTTTTCTGAGCTACACACTGGCACCAAGATTTTCAGTAGCAGAAATGAAATACAATATATGATAATAATTATGTGACTTTAAAAGGATCTCAAAAATCTCAAAATCCTGAGAATAAGACATCCTAAATCCTTCTCAAAATCTAGGATTTAAAGGCTTTTCAGAAACTAAATCATTTCAAGTTCCCAACATCTGTCCTTCATATGAGAAAATGAGAATTCTAAAACATTTATTTGTGTGGTAAAGGGCAAGCAATATAGACAATATTTGGCCTATGGCAAGGGGACAACCTCTCTGTTTTTTACTTCCATGACCTGACAGCTCTACCTGTTGTAGTGATTAGTAAATAGACAGAACTCATTTATAGAATGCACCAGCATATGCAGCCCATTCAATATGTGTTTAACAGCACATATGACTGATAATATAATTTCAGTAAAGATGCAGCTCTCCAGGTAAGCACTGAGCTTGTGCAACTCCACGTTTAACGGGAGAAGCATCTGTTCTTGTGTCATACCCTGCAGAACACAGGAACAAAATCTCCAGGCTATTCAAAGCATAAACGTTGTGGCGGTGCCCAAGTGTTTGTTACAGCTCAGTCTAGGGAAGAGAGAGGGTTGCATTGTATTGTTCTCACAGGGTTTGTTTAAAAAAGGACAACCTGTCTGCTTGCCAATCACACTGGATTTTTTTTGCTACCACGACTCCACTAAATAACTAGGACCCTCTTAACAAAGATACTAGAGAGCAAACTGAAGAACAAAAGTTATTCCACTTAGACCATACATTTTCAAAAGTGCTTATCTGCACCTATCTCTCACAATGCACAGATAGCACACACAGCTGTAAAAAAGAACCTATGGAGGTAAGGCTAATTTAGCTCAGACTTAGCAGCAGACTAATACAGTCCCCTTATCTCTATTATTTTAGTTAGCTCATGTTGAGCTTGCTCAACAGTCCAAGGCTACATCTGCCAGTAAATTAAAAGTGGGTATTAGCACTCCTGACTGGTGGAACACGGCCACCTATACACCTATACTGTTGAAACAAACAGCTCTTGGACACTTCGGACCTGTACTAGCCACCACCTCACTGAAGAAATCCTAGTCATGCTTCAGAAGGCAGAAAAGCCCAGGAGCTAACAGGGAACTTGCATGTGTAGGTCTGTGCAGTGCTTCTTCCAAGCCTCAGTCTCTGAACCTACTGAAGTGCACAGAACTGATCAGATTGCCTGTGCAGAGCATGTCAAATGCACATGGAGTTACTGCACAGAAAACACCTAAAAGCTGAGGGCTTCTCTGTTGCCTTTTAGTAACATTTAAGCTGCCAAATAATTTTTGAGGTTAAACTTCTGTGTTTAGAGGCTGAAGTTGTAAGTGGTACTTATATATGTTATATATATTAGCACAGCTGCTGTTTCCTTTTCCTCTCTAGTGGTACTGAGGATTTAACTTCTTTCCTTGTGAGAAACAGCAAAAGATGGATTTTTCCAAAATACTTAATAGCACAGCTTTAGGGCATATTGCTTGAAAGATATTGTGTAATGAACTGGCTGTTTTGACTATAAAAAAATGTGTGTTTAGCATCTCAATGCAATATTTTCAAGCAAAGTCTGCAGGAGCTTAGGAGGGTAGCAAGGACAGATCTAGTAATTTGTGTGGCCTTTATGTCATGCTTCCATCATAGCACCTACAGTTCACTCATCTGCCTCTCCATGCACAGTGACCTGCTCCTTTCATCTGATCCAAGACAGGGGTCTCATATTTTGGAACAGGGAAAAAAAAAAAGCTGAGTTCTTACCAATGTGTTAAGCGAAATATTTCCATGTCGAATTCCAAGTTTATGGCGGGAAACCGGTGCATTTAAAGTTTCTGAAAATGCATTTTTAAGGCTACCCAATGGTGGTTCTCAGAAATACCATCAGTATATACAAACAGCCCAGGCAGCTTGATAAATTACATGTCTACCATACAATTGCATGTCTTTCTGACTAGAAGATTAATTTTTAAAGAAACATGGGCTGCTACTTAAGAAAATAACATGGGTTCTGGAATTGACTTCCATTTCATCTGATGCCTTCCTATATAATCTCTCCATGCCCTAATCCTCTGACTATAAACATGACAGTTTGCCCTTGTCATCAGCCCATGGGAGAGACACAATATAGATTCAAACATTTGTCTGCTGAAGGAGGCTTAGAGCTTGCCTGGGATGCTGGAGATGCAAAAGCCTTAAATTCTTAAGTTTTTCTACATAAACAAAAAAACATGTTGGTTTACTGCTTTGGAAGATGACAAAAACCATAGTACAAGATAAGGAAACAGAAAACCAACAGTCTCCTTTCTGGAGCATATGCACAAACCTTGATTACAGGTTTTCCCTGTAAATCCAGGGAAACATTTGCATTTGTTTGGTCCCATGCACTCGCCATACTTGCAACCATGTCCACAGGTAGCTGGTGGGGTCAGGCAGAGAAAAGAGAGAGAAAAATAAAAAGTTAGAAATATTTTATTTCAGAACTTTTGCCCTGCTTAATCGCCTAAAAGGTTTTGCACAAGTTCAGCATCCTCCATACCTCTCCCTCTAGCCTGAGCACAGTTACTACTGATTAACACTTTATTTGGGTTTGAGAATAGTGGCAGTAACATGAATTAAAGGAATTTAGTTATTTCCAGGCTTGTAAAGACTAAAGGTCTCTCCCTCCTTTTTTTTTTTTCTTTTTTCTTTTTTTTTTTTTCCCTGCAATGCTTACAGCTTACATTTAGTTTTGTACTCCTGCCTTCTTCCTTTTTTTGGAAGCCCATGTGAGAAGCAGCCGGCTAGCAGCTTGAATTGCTATGCTTGGCATCTGGAGCAGGAAAGAGGCAACAGCACTCTCCTAGAGCCAATAGCAGTTTACAGTCTTGGATCTCCTCAGTTACAGCTGAGGAATGTGTCTATCCCATGGTGGAACATCCAGAGCACATCTGTCATCAGGCAACTGTCTTTACCACACATCCCAGCAAGTATAATTGCATCAGGTTTACAATAATTTGAGAGAGCTACATTTAACTTGGATGCATTAAAAAGCAACTCTAAGTCCTCTGGATCATCAATCAGAAATTAAATGCTGACTTTTATAAGCCTTAAGGCTCCTGAAATCACTCTCATTGTCAGCATGGGGGTTATTCAGGAAGAGCAAACCAAACATGCATTTATATCAGGACTACCTCTGAGGAAACAGTGAAAAAGTGTGCACCAGGATGTCAATCTGGATTCCTTATGTAGTTAAGCTGATCTGCAAACTATAGTAAAGTTTAGTTACTATATAGTAAAATTAATATTAAAATTCATTTTTCTGAATTCAACTATCTTCCCTACATTAAGAGATACATTCAGACGTACTGAAGGTACTAACTCTTCAGGCTGAGGCATTTTTCAACACTTCTTCCAGCCCTGAATGCAACATGACACACTGCAAGACCAGCTTTTTCTTGGGATCCAAAACATCCCTGCTTGGGATGTTCTTCCATGGATGGACACATTTCTCTTCTGTAGCTGAGGGGATGCAAGACTGCAAAAGACCAGCTTGCAGACCTGCTTAGCACTGAAGCAGAGAAAAACACCACATCTGGATTTACAAAGCAGAATTACATTATAGGTGGCTTAAAGTGATTTGCCAAAGAACGGTCTTCATATTTTATGAAAACATATTGCTTTAAAACAAGACAACCTACTCCACTGACTGATCAAAAGTTACCAGTTACCCCTCCAGGTATTAATTTACATCAAGACTGAAGTGCAATTAAGCAATGCAAGAAATGCTAAAATAATCCCTTCTTCCTTTTTAAAAATGGTGCATAATATAAAGAGAGCAGAGACATTTTAGCATCTTTCCCTTGTAGTATATGGCTTTTCAGCAATGAATAATCTTAAGCCTCTATACAAATTCACTAGATATAAAAGGCCAAACTCTCTGGGACAACAGGTGCAAAAACATTTCTAAAACATGTATTTTATGATTTTGTTGTGTTTTGCCCAAGTACAGCTGAAGAGAGACATTCCACACTACATTCTCCTTGGGATATGTAGGCCTTTTACAAATTAGAAGTGTCTTAATAGTCATTGTCTCTTCATTTAGCAAACCATCCACAGATCAGAACGCTGGCTGGCTACTAAAGCGCAAGTCGGGCACAAACTGCTTGAGTTTTATTTATATTTTTAGAGAGTTAAAACCTTCTGGTTCTCAGAGCTGTGTAATCTGAAGATAAAGGATACCAACTGATATAAAATAATTTTAGGGGTCCTTATGTAGCTTTAGAAGACACTTAATTTGTGGCACGTACTCAACAGCTGTAACAGCATAGCCACTGACCAGGGCTGTGCAGGAGCTTAGAACAGGTGGTGCCTTCTGGATCTAAGAATTTCTGAACGTGCAAGTTATGGTTTGGTGTTATCTACCCAAAGCTCTGAATTTTTTTGAGGAGATGGTCTCTCAAGCATGTCTTATTCACTCTCTCACAGAGTAAGGAGATTTCGCTCCTCAGAAGTTTTCCTTCTGTAACTTCTGGAAGATACGTAAGAAACCTCCTTTTTAGTACCAAGTATTCAGCAACAGAGAGGAAACAAACAGAAATGTTACCTTCACAGTACCCATTGTTTTTTCTCCAGCCAGGACAGCAATCCAACCTGGAACCGTAGCGACACACTCCAGGCTGGCTCACAGCCCCCAGCTGCCCATGAGCCCTTGAGCTGCGTAAGGAAGGAAGGACAAACACTAGCTCCAGCAGGAAAATGCTGTAGTCCATTCCTCTGCCTACCCCTTTGTACAATTCTCTAATGTTTTATCCACTATCAGGCATTTTCATTTCACCAAACCTAGAGCAGTGTTCCTAGACAGGAATGCAAACTTGCATTTGATCAGAGAAACTGGGATGATGGGACTGTTTCACCTGTAATAAATCAACCATGCAAAGTAAACCCTTTCTAATAAGAAACACGGCAAAGGCAAAAAATACAGCCAGCTCCCTTGCTAGAATGTGTCGTCTTAATATCAGTGAAGCCAATAGGGCAGCCTCAGTTTGTGTCACATGAACAACTGGATTGAATACATGATGCCATAACTGAGAGCACTACTGCCTCGGATGAGGAAAGACTGATTCTACAGGAAAGCATGTTGAGAACATCAGTCAGCCCCATGAAAGGTAACGACTTACAGGCTCATAGCCACTGCATACATGCAAAGTGATTGCATAAATGCAGACAGTCTCAAGCATTCTGGTTGTATGAGACTCCCTGACTATAGAAATTAATGTTATTTTCACCTGCCAATAAGCCCAGGGGGTTCAAAGTCATTGTGCAGATCAACAGCTGCAAGAGTTGGAAAACCTGCCATATTAGTTGCCAAAATTATAAATCTGATGGAAATCCATAACTGTGTAAATCTTCTAGACCTCCTCTGTGCTTCTATGAGTGCTGTGGCTTTAGTTCTTTTCTGCCTATGCTTGCTGTTACTTAAATTGTCCACCACCACATGCCTGTCCCCTTTATGAAATTCTTTCTTTTATCCAAAATCCTCTGTCCCCATTGCTTTATCCAAATCATAATTTAAAATGCATTTTCTTCAAAGAGTACAAAATGTTGTTTTTGACCCAGAAAATTCCTTTTTAGTGAGAATTTTATAGTAAGTGATTTGGGGTAGTGAGGGGGTAAACACACTGCAACAAAAATCTCACTGTGGGAAAAAGTCATCAGGCATGAAATTTTGCATTTTTTAGTCTCAGGCACAAAAAAGGTAATATTTTATCACATTACAGGAGTGCTTTACATGTATCCTCCTGCATTTATCTGTAACAGTTAAACTCACATAAAAACAGTTCCTGCAAACATCACTGGGGCAAACCAGTAGAACAAATATATGCATACACTTCAAAGACACAAGACGTTACTTCAGAGTTTTCTTTAGTAGCTGAACCATTGGAACTAGAAGGGAGTTCAGAGGAAATGCATAAGCTCATGTATCTGAGGTATTCTAAACATAGAGATGGTCTTCACGTCACCTGGCAAGTAAAAAACTTTCAATGCTGGAATAAATTGTTCTGAAGCAACCCCACCTTTGCCTTCAACCCAGTGATGCAGTTTAAGGAGTACATGTACTTGTACATGAACACCTTCAGACTGGTGAAAAAGTATGCTGAACACCTATAACTCCTCTGTGTGTGTCTGTGACAAATCAGAACCCTGCCTCTGCATCTATAGACAATAAAATATCCTTTTTCCATTTTGTTATTCACATGCTGCTGGCTTACATCACTTGCAAGTATACAAGTTAAAGAACATATGTTCTGCTTGCAGACTAGAAAGTGGCCTTAAATTCACCTGGATAGTAAATTTACATTCTGCTTGCATCCCAGAAAATCCCTTTGAATCTGGAAAATCCTTATGCATCTGGATAGTGCTATGACACCCCTGGAAGGTTAAATGCCTGAAGCCTGGAGGAAGAAGGATCTCATTCCTCTCCAAAGGTGCTCATTTTCACAGGAAAAAAAAAAAAAGATTCAGTAATGTTTTATTTAATAATTTGCTTCAGTATAAAAAAATAACGTCATAATATAGTATACAATATTGCTCAAGCTTTCAGAACAAACTTTCCTTATAACTGTGAAATGTTCCATAAAGCTGCAAATTAAATTAACTGAACATAGCTGAACTCTATAGATATTGCCCTGGACAAGGTCAAAAGACTTGTTCTGACTTCCACAAGCATCAAGATTAAACTTACCTTTGTCAGAGGGAAAGATCAACTAGATCCCAAACTCTGTGAGGAAAACCAGTTTTGCCAGGTTAGCCCCTCTCACCCATGAAGAATCAACACCCATCAGCTTAGCTAATTCTATCAGGAGTTCAGTATTTTTTGAAAAAGAAATTTAGAAAGAGAAGATTCTTTCAGGCAGGCAGGCCCCTTCTAGGAGAATGTCACATGAACCCTCCTGGATATTGGGGAAGAAGTAATGTAGACTTGGGGGCACAGGGCACTTCTGATCCTTCCTTGTCTGATATTCCAGTAGGATTTAAGAGGGATTACCTAAAGTACCTGAGTGAGATGGCTGGACTTATCACTGTCTGCTGTGTACAAAAAATTCCTGGCCTTGAAGAACCTGCAGCCAAAATATGTGACTGAAAAAGAAAGGCAAGAGAAGGCACACTGTGCAGGTCAGATCACAGCACAGGTCAGTGGAAGAGTGATGTTTGAAGAACTCTGAGAGGCAGCACTGGTGCCCAACCTAACAGGCGGCTACTTAGCAGTACAGGGTGCCCAGGGAGGAGAGAAGTAATTAATTTTATGTGGCTGTGGTATTGCTGACAGCACTATGTGACATTTAGCGAAGAACAGTGAGGATGAATAGTAACCACAACAACCCAGGGCCACTTGAGTTGAGGTGACTGAAAAAAAAAAAAGCTGGCTGCATTAGCTGTCACAAGATTGCTGTGAGCCATTAATGTCATTTTAAACTACATTTCACTGCTGCTGTAACCTGTATTGTTGTTATGGTTTAGGAATGGTATTCCCCAAATCAGTCCCCCCACCAACACTCTCTACAACCACATGCCACCTTCTCTTGCTCCCCCAATTTCCCCTCACCCTTCCCCTTGCAGCAGGATGGAGCTGAGAATTGGAAGCACCATAGGCAAAGGTTGAGGTAAGAAAAATTTACTGGAAACAGCAATGAGATAAGGACATGAACTGTAACAGCAACAGTACTAATGACAGAAGGTAGAAGAAAAGAAACATTCCACAGGAAAATACCCCAATAATAGACCAGACAGGCTCCCTCCACCACGTTTTGTTGACTGGAAGGAACCCCTTCTTCCTGGAGGACAGTCCTTTCCCCTTCCCCACCCTTGACAACAGTGTGAGGTGGTATAGAATAACAAATGTGCTTTCTCTAGGGCATAAGAGCAGGTCTGGAGTTCATGAACTTCGACTTCCTCACGACCTGACTACTCAACAGCCTCGCATATGCTGGAGCAGCACACTGCCACCTGTTGATGACAACTGTTTCTATTCACAGATATAATATTAAAGAAATAAACCACAAAACATCTTGAAGGCTTCGTATGCAGTTGCTGCAAATTCTCCCTTTATGCGTTATTCCCTTGCTGCAGCACTTCGGCTTCTGGAGAACTGGGAGAGGGAACACTGGAATGGCTTGGTCCGGAGTAAGTGGTCTTACTGATCCTCTCTCAAAATCTCCTTCTGTTTCCAAACCATACCTGTCTCCACAGAACCCAGCATCCGTGACGCCTGGCTGCGGGTGAAGGGCCGTTTATGCTGCAGACCAAGAACTGGAGATGCTCGCACTTTTCCACAGACGGCGCAGCCGTTCCCCCATTTGGACCGTCACTTAAGCCGCCGCTTTTCGCAGAGCGCGCGTCCCCAGCTCCGGTGTGAGTCCCTCCCTCTCCCGCAGGAGCGCACGGACCGGGCGGGCGCCGTTCGGCCCCGGGACCGGGCACGGGCACGGGAGGGCCCCGCGTANCGCCGGGGTTCCGCAGCCCGAGGCGCAGCCGGTGTCCCGCGGGCTGTGCCTCCGCAGGCGCCCGCTGCCCCCTGCGGGTTCCCATCGCCGGGAAACTGCACTTGCGCCGAAAGCTTTCCGAGCTTTGCCTTGCAGGAGCATCCCTAAACACACTTTTCCCAAGCTGCTAATTACTTGGCAATTAGGGAAAAATCTTACTTAGGAAACTCTTCTGCCAAGGTGTTGACGTCTACTGCTGATTTCTTCAGACTTCTGAAAGTGTAGTTGTTCCTCCAAAGAACATTTAAGTCACCTTGTAGAGAGGAGCAGTGCAAAGCCAGAGGTATCAAAAGATGGCAATTTTAGCCCTAGGATTCAAATGACATCTACTTAAATTTCAATCTATTTAAAAGAAACAAACTTGGCAATACTTTTTATGTGTTACAAAGGATAATAAAGACTTTTTTTTTTTTTGTCCTAGATGCTGGACACAAAAGCCATTGTTGGTTTGCAGCTGTGCTGCTGCCTTTCTGAAATGCAGGAGTACCTTGAGACTCTCCAACTCCTTTCATTAGACTTGTCTTCCTGTATGGGAGGAGTAGTCTTTTGATTTTTGTTAAATCAGCACCATGTAGAAGGCATACTAATTACTTAAAACTGAATTCAAACACTAATGTTTTTTATTATGTGCATTTATTCCAATAAATAGATATGAATATGTCTTTTGAGTCTGAGCTTGTCATTGATCAGCAAATATTGATCAGTGTTCAAGACAAGTTTTTTTGGTCAGAAGACAAATAATTTCTGAACTGTTGTGCATGTAGTCTGTTACGAGCTATAATTATTTTTCCAAGTTTTTTTGGTTGGTTAGTTGGTTTTTTGGCGTTTTTTGTTTGTTTGTTTGTTTTGTTACAGAGTGACTTGTGGATAGGTCTGTCTGCCCTGGTGGTCCCTAAGTAGTATTTCACATTGCCTGCTGGAATGGGACCAGCCCTGGGTCTCTCCCATTCCCTGTGATTTATTAGGGAAATGTTTATTGAGGCTGTAGTCAAGAGCGTCTCCCAGATGAAAGCTTATGGGTAGCTTCTGGGCTATCCTCCTAATCTTGCTCTGAGCTCTCACAGGAGCTTTTTCACCAAGGTGAAATCAGAGGGACCTGTGGCTTCTAGGGTCATATATAACGTCTCTTATAGGAATGTCCCTTAGCTTTTAGGAAAACCTTTTTTTGTACTTCATACAATCCTGATTGCAAAGCACACCTCATGGCTGCTGTTGCTCGTAAATTTTCTTGATATCTAGAATGCAAAATGTGAAATTAGTGGGATGACAATTATTAATCCTATTTCTAGACTGCCCCTAGTTTTTGTGTCTAAGTTATGTTTTGTATTCCAGTTTGTCATCTCTGGACCAAAATGAGGCCCCATGATAAGACTGCTTTGCCCATTGAAGATGCCACTTTCCATTTGGGGTGAATGGACATAACAATTCTGAATTCGTGTGTGTAGGGGAGTCCTGCTCATCCCCCCTCATTTCGTCCTTTGACTGACATGCTGGGTTGTATCAACAAGAGCATCACCAGCAAGCAAAGATGAAGAAATAATTTGCCCTATTTATCACTTGTCAAGACATACCTGGAATACTCTCCTTACGTTTTTCGTAGTAGTTCCACTTGCTGCTTTCTCTCGGAAAGTTACTGTGGAACAGCTCCCTAGACTCATGGACTCTGGAGCTTCCAAGCAGAGGAGGAGATTCAGTCTCCAGAGCATGCTGAAGGTACATGAAGTACATACCCTGACACAACTCTGACTGTACCATGACTTAATGTGCTTTTTTCCTCTGAGGCAGTAGCTCTAATACTCAAAGGGGTGGAAGAGTGGAATGGAAGATGGTCTACGAGGCTATGGAATAGAACTAGATTTGCCCCTTTTTTTCCACACTTTAAGTGTCCCTTCCCATGGAAAGGAAAGGGTTACATTTTCAAATTAAGCCTTAAACTCTGAAAAGTGCTGCAAGTCCCCTGCAAAGAGCCCAACACCAAGTATCTAGTACATAATGCCCCCCATATGAGCCCTTTTTTCCCACCTGGCCTATCTTAATTGATACCTATGCAATCCATGTGTGCATCAGGGATTGTCATTTCCAGCAGCTTTATGAATGAATGTAATAGGAGATCACTGTGTGGTTTTCAGGGAGGAATTTTGTAAGTATAGCTTCCTGGCTTTTGATGTGATTTTCTTTGGTTTCATGTCTCCTGCCAAAAAGATTTTGACATTTTTTCCCCTCATATTATTTCTCTAGTTACTAACACACAAATCTTTCATTGCTTGACTACATTAGCCTATAACAAAAATAATTCAGTCACTGATGATCCTCTTATATATAACACTTTCCTTATGGTAGCCCAATAACATGGTGCCTCTTATCAGTTTTTTGGGTTTTTTTCTGACAGAAAAAAACAAAGTGATTTTATAGTTTGTTCAGACATACCAAGTTTAAAAAATGTGAAGTTCATGTAATCTATACCTTTATTTTATCATATTAATAAATGTTAAATGCTAATTGACTATCCGTAATTCAGGGCTTTGGAGCTTTAACCTCTGACAGTTTGTCCTTACTATTTGAATTATCAAAATGTAGATTACACTTACTGCTATCATGAGTTCAGTTTCTCTCTGTGTCTTAATATTTGAAGTAGGTGTTGGTCAATATTCTAACTTTTCTTATGCTGTAAATATGTATTATTCAATGTCTATTTAGAAATCACAAAGGACTGATGAAGCTGAAACAGAAATAATTCAGCTAAAACATTTACATGAAGCATAGATAGAGTAAAAAATAACTCAGAGCATTAAGAATTGAAATATTGCTACAATAGTAATCATGGCCATATCGCTTTTATTTTAGTGAAGTTCCATTTATACTGCCAAGCAGTTTCAGATCAAGTTATTTTATAGGTTTTTCATGGAGTAGAATAAATAAATAAAAGCAAACCATTCATTTTTTTTCATGAATCATTTTATCAACTTTAACAGACTATTTTGAAACAGTATGTCCCAGTTTAGGGCAAA
>WBMY01018016.1:123882-162716 GCA_013397315.1 Donacobius atricapilla | reverse complement strand
GGGTTGTGAGGGCCCTCCTTTCTATAAGGAAAAACAACCCAAATCTAACCCCCAACACTAATGAAGAGAAGTGTCAGTCCAATGGACCACTAATATACCTTTTTAGTGTAACATGTTATAAAAGAAACTGTTAGAATTAAAAATAAAGGCTTCTTTCTCTTCTAACAACTATATGGAATCAATCTATTTTGTGTCCTACTGTGACACTGGCTCAAGGAGGGGATCCTTGGATGGGCTGTTGGCTCCATTGAAGGGCCTGGGAGTAGTTGGGAGGGTATTATTTGGGCTCCTTTGTGTGTGCGCAGGTGAGCTTTTTGTCACAGAATTAACTATGTAGTGAAGGAGAAAACGTGCCACAGAGACTGAATTTAAGAACATTAGTTTTGCGCATTTGAAATGTCATGGTGATGGGATGAGGAGAAACTAAGGCTGTCCTGTACTCTGGAAGTTGTTGTAAACATGAATAGAGAATTCAAATTTCCTTTAAAAGAAGGGATTTTTGTTACAGATAATAAGCTTAAAATGGTGAGGGTTTTTCACAGATATTAATGAACTTTATTTTCATGTGCAGTGTAGGATCAAAGTGCAACCTTTCACAAATGCTTTGTCTCTGACTTCAGGTTGTCTATGTCCTGCATCTTTTTCAAACTTACAAACTGTTACACAATTAATATGTCCTTTTATTTCTTAAAAAATAGTGAGTATGAGCATAACTCAAGCTTATGCTGTTTTACTGTCTCTGATGTTCACCAGTTTGAAGCATGGCTTATTTTGGTGACTTTTCCATGTATTAGCCAAATCAGACTTTAGACTGGTCTACAAGAAATCATGTAAAGGTAATTAGTCAATTAGCATATCTGTCTGCTACTCTTCTTCCTTTCTAGGTGTGAAAAAACCTACAGAAGGGGTTTTTTTGCTTTTCAAAAGCAGGGCTGGAGAAGGGTATAAGTGCAACAAAGATGCAATACAAATGAGTCACTTGCTGTGGTAGAGTGCACATAGCTCCAAAACTCCTTTGGATTACGCAGTAGTTTATTTGCAGCTTGAGACCATGCTGTTGTACAAAGTTTGCTGGAAAAGATTTTGATTGAATGCAGAAGATGTTTGCAAGGTCTGTAGCTGATTGTATATGTAAAAACTGGAAGTTACTTTTGAGTGGAAAAAACAAAGGAGAGAGAGAATGGAGAAAAGGTTGATGGGATTAAAAATCTCATCAAACTTCTTTGCTGCGAGACCAGCATGGAGAAGAAAATGTGGTCCCTAGCCAAGAGCCTGCTCTTCCTTGGGCAGGCTCTCCAGGACAGTGGGTACTGACAACGACAGTGATTTTTCACCACATTTTCCCCTAGTGTGATGCACTTGCCATTGGGAGCCACTCAAACAAACTGCTGTTCCTGTTCATAGTGGGGTCAGAACATACTTGGGGGCATATGGTGACTAGTTTCTAAGACTTCAATTGTGTGTATTAAGGGGTAATGCTTATTTTGGTTTGTTACTCACTAGGTCTTGTTGTTCGTCTGATGTTAACTGAAAGTTAAAAAATTACTTATGAGGAGAGTGGGAGAGAAAGGATGATCTTGGCTTGACAGGGGCCACTTGCCCTAAGCAACTGAGATTGACAGAACGCCTGGGCTTTGCACAGGATCCCCAGAACATCCACAGAACACTGGAAGGAGAGAACACTGCCCTGGCAGCTTTAGGAAAAACACTGCTGCCAACAGCAGACCTTACCTAGGAGTTAAGGAGCTGTGAGGGAAAGGCAGGCTGCACAGATGCAAATAGAAGACTGCTGTCACAAAGATTAAGATGCTAATGGTGCTGTGTAACTATTAAAATCATATAGAAGATATACAGTGCTTGCATCTTTAGTATATATTCCTTCTGAAACTTGTAATAGCTACTAATGAACTCCATTTCTGTAATATATGTTTTGTTACATCTTGCAGCACTGCACTTCGCTGAAATATTGAGGAAGTGTGTTCAGTTTGCTAACAGTAGATTACATCTGTTTTCTGTTTCCTCTTTCTGGCTGAAATCAAAATATGAATTTCTGTAATCATACTAGAAATGCTTCAAGGATCAAAATTGATTTTAATTTAACTTGACTGGTTTGGAAAGACACAAAGAAAAAATAATGTAGCTTGTTAAGCTGGTCAAACAAAAGTAATTTAAAGTAGTATCTTCCAATAGAACTGTTCCTGCACTAAGAATTTGTCCTTAGGACTTAAGTCAATGCTTCATTTTTTCCTAGTGACTTCTCAAATGTAAGGCCAGGTAGTAGAATTGAATAAATAATAAAACAGAGAGAAAAAAAATAGATCCCTGAAAAAAAAATCAGGTAGTTTTCCAGAAGTATATTATAGAAGAGTCTGGATGAAAGTTTACCATCTTGTTCATGTTTTTTTCAGGTCACAGTGTATCAACCAGATGAAAGAATTAAAAGAACAATGTGAAGAAAGGATAGATGAGCTTACAAAAAAGAGTAGTGGTGTAGCACAAATCAAAGAAAACAAAGACTTCACGGAAGATAGCCAGGTATGGTTTGGGTAATTTCTTGAAAATACTTCCTTTGTAATTCTTAAGTGTTTCTTCACCTTTCTGCTATCTCCTATTAGCATTACCCCATCTCATTAAATTTTCTGCTGCTTCAGCATTTGCTGGATGTTTCTGATCTATGGGAAATGGGGTGGTTTCAAGGACAGAACAAGGACATGTCCTGTAGGACGCTCCAAATCACCGTGTCTCTGAGATGGGCAGAATTTGAGAGGTGATGCTGGAAGTGGTGTGGGGTCCATTAAGGAATATTTACACAACTGAACTTTAGCTAACAATACCCTTTAACTTTGTTAAAGTACTTAGTTGCTTTGTGTGTTAAGGATGAGGATAAATTGTTTATCACTTCAGAGAAGCAGCCAACCCTGAATATTGTAGTCCAAGGTTCATCAGCTATGAATTTTCATGAAGTCCTTTATGTCAGCATTTTACTGTAGGAAGAGGGATTATCAAATGTCTTAGCTGTTCGTTGTTGGATCATCTGAGGCAAAGAACCACAAATTCATCGCTGAACCTATTGAAGGCTCACTCGGGTAGGGCAGGCTTGACAAATAGGTTGGCTGTGTGTCAGCTAGCTTTTTCTCCTGGGGTGCAGAGGGTGGCAGAAAATCCCAAGAAAAGGAAATTTCAGTTTCATGTTTTCTTGGCATGTGATTTATTGATGCTTCTTCATTGATGTGGGATTTGGTCAGGGATAGGATTTGATTGGTTAAGCTACAGTTTTGACAGTACAAATAACAACTGGTAACAGAAAACAATTCTGTTAACTGTGAGACTTCCTATACCATAAGATTTCCCATTCATTTATATGGTACCAGTCATAAAGAGATTTATATCTCTAAATGTGCATATGCTTGTGCTTTCTCTGCATATTTGACTTTATTTTTTTTTGTAAATGAAACAAAAATAAAAATGCAACAAAACAATCGTCAGAGAAAAAAATGGTTTTGTAACCCTCTGGGTTTTTTTCACCAAACTGGTACAGAGCAAAATGGGCTTCATGTTACTTCACATTCAATGTTCAATATTTGTGTGCATTGAATTGACGTAGCTCTCTGCCAGTTATAGAATCATAACATCGTTAAGGTCAGAAAAGACCTCTAAGTCCAACCATTAACCCAGCATTGCTGGGTGCCAAATTTTTGTGGCACACCTTTTGAAGACTTCCAGGAATGGTGATTCCTCTGCTTGGACAACCTGTTCCAATGCCTGACCACCCTTTTAGCAAAGAAAATTTTCCCAATATCCAATTTAAACTTCTTCTGGTGTAACTTGGGGCCATTTCCCATTGTCCTGTCTCTTGTTACCTGGGAGAAACTGACCCCCACCTTGATACAACTGCCTCCTTTGGGTTGGTTCTGGAGAGCAGTGATGGTAATGCAGTGAACTGATGATGACTGGGAGAACATTCCAGTTTCCAGTGACCATGGAAGTAAGCAGACATTTGTTCGGAGCCATTAACTGTAGCTTCTTTGTCCCACTGAAGTCACTGATGCAGGGCTGCTGAGCAGGTAATCCCATATCTGAGCTTTTTTTTTTGTTGTCTTTTCCTTTTCTTCTTCTCTTTGATCATTCTCATAAATTCCTCTCCAGACAGCTCAGTTCTGTTCTTTTCCCGCTGGCCCTGGCTTTGCACCCTCATTTAGTGTTTCTGAGATGACAGTGGGGAAAGAATAACTCCATGTATCAGGGCAAGCAGGGTCTTGACTGCTTGAGCAATGACCATGAAGAGAAGAGCCTGGGTGCTACAGGAGGTACCATATGAGCCGTAGGGCTATGTTAGGGGAAGCATGGCCAGCCCATCTTTTCAAACCTCTTGTACCTCCACTCAACTCCAGAAACATGCTGTAGCTGGAGAATCACCATTCTCTACAGGCAGCTCCAGATTCCCCTCCTAGAGGATGGGTGTTAATTTCACCTGTGTGAAAGCCCCTGGGTACATCTCTCTGATCAGTTCACTGACCACCTTTCATTTTCACCTGGAATTAATGGTGAATCGTAAGTTGAGTCCAGTGTCTCTTGAGAGGTCTAGTACAATAATACTTAATTCATATAGTCTGGGAGTCACTTATGGAGAGGTGGCGACGTGGCATTCCTGAGCTCCCTGTTCCCCATGCTATAGACGAGGGGATTCACTGATAGGAACAGCACCAAGCACAGGGCTGCCAGCCACTACTAGATCCAGAGATGGGGAGGAGATGGAAGGGGGCCTCAGGTCAGCAAACATGCCAACACTGACATACAAGAAGACCATACACAGAATTTTAATTGCCCAATTGGAAGATCTTCAAAATGGTGTACATCTTAGGTTTAATATCCAAGTGGGTCAGACGCTTATAGCAGCCTAGCACCAGAATTTAATGCATTCTTAAGCAAGCTCCATCATGTTAAACAGGTATTATTTTCTCATTGGTTAATTTACACTTTTCTTAATCCTGCATTTAACATAGTTACAGACCAGTTCTATACAAGCCTTACTCAGCTGAAGCCTAATGATGACCAAAGTTGGTTTTCCTGCACTGTAGACTATTAATAGTAAATGGCATCTGTTTATTTGCACTGCTAACCCTGACACAGTAGCAGAACAACAGTGGATAAATGTGTGGTGTTACTGCTCTGTAACACTCCGAGAATAACCAAGGACAGTAATCTCATCATTAACTGCAGTTAAATAAGGGATGTTAAAATTCTCCTGGTATGCTATGCTGTTACATAGAAACATTACTTCATATTCAGAATTGTACAGTACTTCTATCACCAATAAAAATCTCAGTCCAAATATTTCCGGAGTGTGTTAGGATTTTTTCCCATGCAGAATTCTTATCTAAATTCTACTTTCCTTTCAAAATCCAGGTGCAGTTATGTAGACCAATGCTTATTTGCATATATTCACTTTATAGATCAATACTCCACTGCCAGCCTTGAAACAAAGAGGGTTCAAGCAGGCTGACTTGGAACAGCAGAAAAACAGTGAAGATGTTCCTAAAGCAGTACCTACAGTAAGAAAGACAGACCTGGAGCAGGCTAAAGGTGAGATAGAAATCCTTGTCTCACTAACAACTGGTTAAGAACGGTTGTAATTCAACTGAACATTTAGAAACATTTTTGTACACCAGATTAAGATGAAAAAGGTGACACCAACAGTTTGAACATCAGTCAGGTTTCCAGCTGAAGGAAAACTTGCTAGGATCTCTGTTGGTTCAGTTCTGTTGTAGTAGGTATGTTGCACATAAAGGAAAACAGAAATATTTACAATTCTTGAGTCATGTTCCTCATTTAATTTGGAGAAAATACCCAATTTTTGCAAGGAATAATTTTCAAGCAGACTAAAATTTGCTGTCTTAGTAAGTTTGACATATTCAGTCTTGTACCCCTCCTCTCTGTGGAACAGCAGAAAGTTAGACTTAAAACAAACACACATCTATACTTTCATGTGTTGTCATTGAGCAAAATGCAAGAGAGGATATATACATGGGTTTAAGTTAGTTAGCCTAATGGTTCCTTTTGGCACTGAACTTCAGAAACTATTAATTTGAATGGATGTATCCTTGTGTGTCTGTTTTGCATAGTAGTGTATGTGATATAAATTAAATTCTTAAATTTAATTATTCTGACATACTATCTTAAATTACAATCTTGTGAGCATGCAGCTCTCATTTAGAGAGCTAACAGTTGAAGACAATGTCTACGTATAGTTTGAGAAAATTTTATGTTTTTTTAAAATTAAAAATGCAGATACATGAGAAAAAATATACATGCTAATGTCAACTAAAAATTACAGCACTCCTGCACTTTCCTCTTCATGTTTAAAAATAAGAACAGACTTGAAAACTGGCATATCTGCCTATGTGATGCATTGTCCTGAGCTACTTTTGAACACCAAATCAATTTTATTGTTGGTAATAAGATGTAGCACACAGAAGCCTAATGCTTATGTAGGACACCACAGTTTTTATTTATACTGCTCTGTTTCACTGCCCAATTTATTAACCACACGTACCAAGATTTTAAGGGTGTAGCAGCACAAATCTATTGACAGTAAATAAAGTTTCCTTCTTTAGCTGTTCCCAGTAGGAAAAACATGAGTTGTCTTATCTCTAGAACTGATGTGACTGGAAGATACTCTTTCAGAGGAGAACCAGTAATTTAGTGACAAATATAAAGCATTATTTATTAATGGTTTTTAACTTGTGCCACACTGGAAGGCGTTCTTTATTTTACTCAGAATCATTTTTGTTGTTTTCAGAAAGAACAGACAGCCTTATTGACATCAGAAAACAGCAGCCTAAGGCAGAAGAGGAACAGCTTTCTAGTCGGCTGGAAAAACCTCAAGAGTCACTCAAAGCTGCTGCAGGTCCCAAGATGATGCTGCCTGAGTCAGAGAAGAAGCCAAATCCACTTGAAGATGAGAAACATGTAGCTGGGCAAGATACATTAGAGCCAGGAGCAGATCCGGCTGCCAGCGAGGAAATTGAGAGGGAACAGTTCCTAAATTATGATCATAAGCAGGATGACTTGCTCCCTGGAAAGGCTGGTTTGTAGCGTATCATGTATTGTTAAAAACAGTAACAAAAAGAAAAGTAAAGAAATGAAAGTGTGGAATAGGGCATGATTTCTACAACAGTGGTGGAAGCTGGCCAGACAGTACATGTTTTCATAAAGGTCAGTGGGATATGGAAGGTGTCAGTCCTGAGCAATCACCTGCAGTCCATGAGGTAAGCCTCCATGAAAGGCTTCTGATGGTGCAACATGAAGCAGCCAGGCTGAGTTCCTCTGTATCACCATAACAGCCCCACTGTCTCTCCATTGGCTCTACAAAGTGTTCAGGGAAATCCACCCCAAAACTTTGTGCTATTGGAGCTTTAAAAGAATATGATGCATCTGAAAAGGATGAGGTATTAATCATCCAAAGCACTGATGAGCAGAGGGTTACTTATGCATGGATGTTTTGCAGTTAGTCTTCTTACAATGTCAGTGTGTGAATACTAGCTATTCCTATTTCAAAATGAACTACTGTGAGTAAAACTGGTAACTCAGACTTCAAATATCTGAAGTTTATTGTTGGGAGTCTTCAAAAACATGGATCATATATTGTAAAGGTGCTAGTTTCTGGCATCTGTCAAGTGACCCTGAAAACACATTTCAACAGCACTGAGCAGCAGAGTATTGATTCTGTGTCTAAACCTGACCAATGTCTGGACATTCCTCTTTCTTGAGGGATTTGGTCTCAGTAGCCCAAAGTAATCAAAAGGAAGCCTTACGGCAGTCAGAGCAGGAATTGATGCTCACTAAAAATGCTGTTTATGCTTTTCTAGTAAACACCTCTTCAGAATTGTAAGTATCAGTGTTAACGCTGTTGCTCATTTGGCAGGGATAAATAATCTCATCTGCATTGCTAAGGCAGTATTTTTCCAACCGATCAAAAAAGATGCTGGGCAGAGCAGGCTATACCCAAAAGATATGTAATTGCAAATTATCTAAACTGTTTTTATCTTAATGGAAATAAATAGCAGAAAGATTAGCTTAAAAAAACCATCCAACTGTTAATGAAAGGAAAAATCTCTGCCGTGCAGCCCATGAAAACTCAGTTTGAAAGGTCTGCATTTCTGTGAGCTAAAAAGGCTAGGAGGATGTTCTTCAGGTTTTATGGTTCAACCTTACTGCACAGTTTCCTTGTAGCCAAAGGAGCTTAAGGTAGAAAGACTTCTTCAGTAGTCTATGGGCATCCTCTTTCAAGAAGAGCTGCTTCTGAAATTTTCAGATCTTTAGGTCTGTAACTATAAAAATCTATTTGATATGGTGGTCTGAACATGAATGGCTTACAATTTTCAAGCCTCTTTCTTAGCCACTTACTAACTGGAAGGCTTGTTTTAAGAACATTTAGAACAGAGGCTCTCTATGATCCATCTTAAATGAGGTTTGGGTACACCTCTCCACTGTTACCTTATTTTCTGGTTGATTATTTGAAAAATAAGGATAGTAGTTTGGCAGTCAGGAATGTTTCCATTTACGTCTGAGTCCTCTATCTAAAGAAATCATTAGATAGTTAAGAAATGTTGCTTGAGAGGAGTTAATGACTGGGTGAAGAAAGTCTCTTCTAGGAGAAAAGTACTTTTGTGACAACTTAGCACATCATAAAACACTTTACACTACAGTTGTAACAGTCTGCTTGCTGGACAAGCTAAAACAAGAAGGGGTTTTCAGCAATGGCTTCAGGTTTTGCCCTTCCATAGGCTGTCCTTCAATGTATTCTGAAATTGTGTAACACTTTTTTTTATGTTTATCAGAGTGCTAGCTGACTTTACTATGTTTTCCAAATCCCAGAAGATTGTCTAGCTCTTTTAACAGAATTTACAGTCAAAGTTTCTTTAAAAATTAACACTTCAAAGGAAAAACAATATAAAAGTCTACTCAGAACAGCAATTCATTCAGCAGCAAAGTAATTCTGTGGAAGATGTTTACAGTCACTCTTACTGTGTGCCCATGACTTTATGGTATAGCATAAAACTATTTAACTACTTAATCTTCTTCCAGACAAACAGGAAGATGAAGCAGTGAACCATGACAAGGATGTTGATTATAATTTAGATGTCAATGAAGCTGAATCAGAAACAGACAAGCAAGCAGCACTTGCAGGGATTGAAAACGGTAAAAAAGAAAACACAGTTTTGATTTAAGTATCACATGCTGAAAATGTTAAAACCATATTTTGTATTGTATCCTGTAGCAAGCCGTACCTAGCTAATTTCTGTTGGTTTTTTGAACTTTCCCTCATGTTTACAGTGTGACCTGTTATCTTTACAGCACCACTGAACCTTCCTCTTTAGTGGAGGGTGTGGTATCTGTAACAGTACTGTACTACACAGTATTTAACAGTCCTTAGAAAATTCCTTCTGTTGTTTTCTAGGTAAAAGTTTCTATTCGAAGAACTCCTGCTGCTTAAACAGATTTCTGTACCTTTTTCTTTTTTTTCCTGCATTAGTTCAAAACCCTGAAGATATGAAGAACCACTTACCTGACCATGGTGATGGACGACAGAAGTTGTGAACAAAGGAAGTTCCTGATTGAACTGAGTCACCGCTCCATCCAAATGCAGCAATGATCCAAGCAAACTGATCTTAGAAGGTTTTGATTATCCTCTAAAGGCCTGATTAAGGGCCCAAACACAGTAGTATTTTCTTGTGAACTTTTAGTACTGTTGCAGTGGGGAAAAGAGATAAACCTCTGGAGGCTTGTTTCAAAGCAGCTTGGCCTCTGCAATGACTTTCTCCTTACTATCAATTACAAAATGCAGTCGGCAGCAATAAAGGTAATAACTTTGAAGTTTGCTGCCTTGAATACCCATACTACAAGCCGTGTGTGGCTTGGTGGTACATGATGAGCAGTCCTCTGCCAAGGATGGATCTCTCCCCTGAGCAGTGCACAGTAGAGAAATCTTTGCCTTAGTTTTAAGAATTTAAGAAGGATCTGTGTTACTGTAACAAAACACAGGAAGGATGAAAACCAGTCCATGCTGCAGTCTACCCTTGTGCTTATTCTGGCACCTTTTTACTGCAACACAGACTGAGAAAATACAACTGTAGTCCTCAGATACTATGCAGAACCATATATGTACCTGGGCCTCTAAATTAAATTCCTATATTACACTGCTGAGATGTGTTCTTAGCTTCAAAGTTAAAAAAAAAACAAAACCCAAAAAGGATTCTGATGACAGCAGTTTCTTATTAAGAGATTAGGCAGGAAGATTTTTCTGAAAGCTTTGTTGGATTCCACAAGGTCAGAACTATTTGGTTCCCACTACCTTTCACAAGTTTAGTGTAAAAATTCAAACACATAAACCTTTTATGACAGAAGCTCTCTGAAATGGTGTATTTCAACTACCCTTTACTCCACCCAGCCACTATCTTCTGCAAAAATACAGGAATGTAAATGCTTGCCTTGTACAACAGCAATCTCAGTTTTTCAGCATGACTAATCTCTGCTGGACTTCTGATGGAGGGTAACTAGACTATCCATTTAGAAGACACGGCAATGTCTCCCACAGGCAAAGTTTTAGTTGTTGTGAACTGGTATGTTAATCACAATGTATCATCTTGTTAATGTTCTGCAATCTTTTTCTTTTCTGAAACTTGTTAAATGTAAACTAATAACTAGTTTACTTGCAGTAGGCTAGAAATACCCTCTACTTACTACTAAGGCACCCTTAACTGCAGTCCAACCACCATGTATATAGCCAGCTGGTTTGAAGAAATTTTTGTATTTGTGTATACCTGTGTTTGGAGCATTCTTTGTGAGTATGAAGGAACCTCTGTCGAGACAGCACAGCAGCAGACGGCTGTGACTAACTTGCCAACCAGCATTCCATTTAAGAAAACTCAAATTTGTCTTTGCTTTCCGTTAAAGCACTTCACTTTATAATTCTTTTTCTGGTGGGTCATTCTTCAGTGTACTAGTTTATAGCTGCTGTACCTTAAGATATCTGAATATGCAAGTGAAAGGCTGGCTCTTTTGTGTATGACAAGAGTATTAGTTGTCATCAGGAGTTTAAGTCAAATGATGCCCATTAAGCCTAAACACAGAAACAGTTCACTAACATTTTTTCACCCTTTAAGTAAGACCTAACGGGTCTGGGCTACTACAGTCAACACAGCAGGGAAAAAAAATGCTTGTAAGCATCTGTTCTGACAAGCATTGGGAAACTCAAATTATTGGGATTTTTTTTGCATATAATGACATGTTTTAACATCAAAGTGTTTACCCATAATTTGGATAAAAATATTTACCCATCATCTGAGCATTTCCTAGGACTTTATCTGTAAAAAAATTATGCAGCTGAGATTTAAGTTGATCAGGAATTTAATACTGATTATTAAAAAGCATATATTTTATCAGTAAAAAATAGACAATGAAACACTATATTCAAGTTGAATGAATAGCTTTACCAGTATCAAGTTAAAAATTCCAAAGAACCAAACACTTTAGGGTAATCATTATATTTCCAGAGAATTATTTTAAAACTAATTGTTTTGGCTATACTTCTGTACATTTTTGGGCTTCTCCTAGCCAACTGGATGTTGTCCTCCATAAATATGACCACCTCTGTACAAAATACACTTGTAAACCTCTGAGGGCAAAGGGTCTGAAAACTTGCATGACAGCAGTGTTCAAAAGCATGAAAGACTAGAGTTTTATTCACAATGACTTCAAGTGCTTCAGTTTGACTCGTGTTAGATTTCCAGTAGACAAGAGGCCTATATGTCTACTGTATAGAATTTTAGAATTAAAGGACCTTTAGTTGAACAAGGGATTTATTTGGAACTTTGGCATACATAGTGTTGTCCCTCACTGAAGTTTTTAGTTGTGTGAGGCATTACTACTTTTCTCTAATCATCTTGGTGTTATATTAGCACTTTGGTTTGATTTTCTTTATAACTAAACCTGATGCATTTTAGTTCAGTATTTAAAAGTAATCTTCTCTAGCGTATTAATATTATTCTGTACAATTCACCCAGTTCTAATTGCAATGAAAAGGGAAAATAATGTTGCTATTTTCTTGGTTCTGCATATCACATGTAATTTGCTTTCTCTTTTACCTGCTGCTTTCTTAAAAACTGTTATTTGGAGAAATAACAAAGGCTGTCCTTGAGCTACTGTCATGTAGTTCAGGATTTTAAAGAGGGGAATGATTTTGTGACTGTTTACAAGAAGCCAAAGAATATTCTGTGCTGTTTTACATCTGCATACTCCAGGCTTTTTATTTCTTTGGCAGCTATACGAAAGCATTCAAGTATATTAATCATGATGATAAGCAAACATGTAATGTGATAAGCCATCTCCTTAGCAAAGAATTTGGAAAAAACATGTCTTAGGACAGTACTTCTGCTTACTTCAGCAAACTGCTGAAAGACAAATGGGTGTTCCACTTCAGAGGTTAATCATTATTTTCAAGCTCTAGCTTGGCAGTGCTGCTGCTCAGGGGATGATGCTGAAGTGATATTAATCCACAGTAAAATTAGCTGAAAGGATTAACACCAAAAAATATCTTGTATGGTCAATATGGAGTTACAAGCCCATCCCTACAGGGCAAGTCATTGTACACCAAAACGAAGGACTGTCCTGTCCAAGAAAGGATTTGCTTGCATGGCCCAGGTATGACTTAGCCAGGGCCACATCTGCTTTTTGAACTTCTTTTCATTGCTTGTAGCAAAAGGTTGCTCTTCTGCTACAACACAATGGCTTACCTCTGTTATTTCACATTTGAAAGCTTAGGAGGCAGAACAATTCCAGGAAGGCAACGATAGGTTTGGGGCTTCTCCTGTTTTGGATATCTGCTGGTAAATTACTACAGAACACAGCAGGTCCAGCAGCCCCATTGCAGTAAAAAATGGGGAATAAAGAATTTGCTAGTGTAGCAATCCCTTGCTTGCTCGAGCAAATACTAAGATTCTAACAAAGTTGCAGAGTTGGTAAAATTGAATCCTCAGCGTCCGGTGCTGCTGCTAGTGGCTACTGCACTGTCTGCTGTGCTTACTGTCCAGCACTTTGAGAACAAAGTCAAAGGAACAAATTACAACCAGGAATCACTCACTTAATAGCTAAATGACTAATTTTCATCTGTTCTCGATCTTTATAAAGATCGTTTTAGCTTGGACTATGTGGTGAGAAAAAAACCCCCAACATTTCTATACTTGCGAAGTGAGGAATTCTGATACAATTAAGCAAAAATAAAGAAACTCAAAATATCTCCAAGTGACTTTGTTAAATGCAGAACTGCAGTCGTTCAGCTGTGCACATCAGACAAGAGGCTCTATTGCATGATTTTTATTTAGTTCCTAACCCACCCATTTGTCAGAATGCAGTAATAGAAGTTACTTATGATCAAAATCTGTAATAATGTCAACTAAGATACAACGTTCTTTAATAATACGAAATTAAAATCAGCTTCAGACATAGAATTCAATAAACTTTATACATACCACTTTAAAACAGCAGTTGTCATTCAAACCACATAAAGGCAGCAGACTACAGATATTCCATATAACAGTACTTTTATCCTGGATGTCCCTTGTAATCCGAGTGCAGCACTAGTTACTCCCTCTGCTACACAGATACTCTTCAGGTATCCTAACAACATTGTCCTTCAAACAAGCTTCACAACTGGGAAATATTTATGAGGAGAGAAGTCAAATTCTGGAGGAACCTATAAAGGAAAGATTCAAAACATTAGACAGCAGTACTACTGCATTTAATACTCATAATGAGAACAACCTGCAGACAGAAAAAATTTAAACACCAACAGATTGAAAAAAGTCCTTTTGGCAGCCAGCAAACCTCATGACTTCGTTCACACAAGTGGCCGTTACACTTGCTTGGTCTGGGTGTTGAAGAATACCCTTACTAGTCTATGTTGTCCCACATGCATTTCCCAATCTTTTTTTTTTTTTTTTAACATTTATAGGTTAGAATTTTCATTGTTTAGGTAACTACAGCAAACTATTTCCAGGGGAAAAATAAATTAAATCACTCTCCCTGTTCTTAAGAGTAGCTATGGCTTGAATGTGCTCATTTGTCTCTTAAGAGATCTGTGGTGGCTTTACATAGAATAGATGGACCATTCATGTTGGGAAATCTCCAGATCATTGAATCCAACCTTAACGTATGTATTACTACATTTTATGGTCAATTGAGCTGGCATTTCCTTTACCTTGGAGTCTTTCTTGTGTCCTCCTGCCAGCAGCTTCATGACCACAATATTGGGTTTTGCAACTTTTAGAATTCGATTGACCTAAACACGAAACAGAAAGAAGTCTTTAAGTCAAAGCAGTTGACCTCACAATTATTTCAAAGATAATACTGTACTGTTGACATATTATTAGCAATACAGCAGTTCTCTTACAGGATCAGTTTAACAGATATCAGTCTTTTTTTGGATTTATTTCTAATTACAACATCTAAATTAATTAAATTTAATGAAGGGTGAGTTTATTTTAATAGTCCTTTTTTAAAAAAAAATCAACAGACCATAGAAACCACAGCTATAACATTTCTTGAACAAAACCATGGGAACTATGGCAAGTTCTGTGGCATTCATGCAAGTAAAGGCATGGATAGACTCTAGGTGTTTAATCTTCAACATTGCAACAGAATGGTAAGAGGAACTCATGTATGAAACTGGTGGCTTTTGGCATGGAACTGCTCTGGATGTGCTCAAAATTACCTCTTAACTATCTTGGCCTCAAATAGATAGCTCATGTGTGAGTACCACCAGGAACGAGAGAGGAGAAAGTGATTCCTAAATTCTCAGGAGGACCTACCTAATCATGTAACTATTCTTAACCTGCTTAGATGTGACAGGAAAAGCATCCTCCTTGCCCAAAAATATAGTCACAGACACTTAAGGTTTTAGGCTATGGACAAAGACGGAGAAATTCCTACTCATGTTTATAGGTCAGTGCTGAGAAAACTGCTCCAGGCAACAAGTACCAGACTCAATCCTTATTTCACCCTCATGATCCTCAAACCTATTTTCCCTGCCTCTCAGGAGTCCACCTGAATTACGAGATGCCAACTAAGCACAGCTGGTTTAAAATGCTGTGCTTTTATAAAGGGGCTAGAAGGCAACATGCAAGGAAATAAACTGCTATCCAAAATCTCAGGTCCTCAGCAGAGAAGACTTTTTTTAACAGTGAGCACAACTTTATGCTAGCCGATGCACTGAAACAGACCACTGTGCAAGATGCCACCACTCTCTACTGTCTACTCCTTAATCAAAGTGCTCAGCTTTGCTCAGCATCTTGATGAGGTACATTTTGGATCTCAAGGAGATCCAGCTGAAAACAAACATTTACTGTATTTTGAGCAAATACTCCCTTTCCTAGTATTTCAGTCTTACCTCATTGTCTGGATTCGGAATATTCTCAAGAATCATTTTAGCTTGCTGATAGTGCTTGCTAGCTGCCATGTAGAGATCTGATGACTGAGGAGGTGGGCTGTACTTATTTAAATCAGACATTTCCTGGCGTGATACAGGAATACATAAATACATGTTAAAATATATAAAATTGAAATTAAAAATTGCCAGGAGATTGTTTTTATCATGTTACTATACACAAGAGAAGAGTTATGTCGACTAAATACTATTTCAAAAATCGAAATTGAAGTTGAAAACATTTATTTAAAATGGCAAAAACCAAGCAACAATATGGTGCTCAACTGTTACAGTGTGACAAAACAATGAAATTCTCATAATCTTTATAAAACAGTCTCTCGAATATGTTGCCCTTCATTTGCTTTAGTAGTGACACACAACAGGGTATGAAATTACAGGAAAAAATATGAGAAAAAGTAAGTATATTGTTGCCTCAAAGCTACAGCAAATCAGATGCTGAAACTGTACAAAACTTAATTTTATATAATTTTGATTCTTCCGATTTTTTTTTGTTCTTGATTAAGGATTAAAAAATAACCCTTTAATGACAAGGAAGAAACCATGATAATTTCTTAATTTCCACTACAATAGTTCATAACATTAAACTGGGGAGAGTACCTGGAATAGAAAATAGCACTGTTTCAGTTCAGACTAACCCCACAGATGAGACTAATAACCAGATGGGTGAGCAGCCAGGGGTAATGCAAACACCTAGTTAAATATAAGCCAACAAGGTGCTCTTACTATGAATCAGACAAGCCTCATATGGGAGTATACAAGCAGGAGTATGGTCAGCATATCAAGGAAGGTTATCATCCTGAACTCAGTATTTGTGTTCTGTCATCTGAAATACTACATCCAGGGCTGGAACCACTCAGTTCAAGTAAGACAGTGAGATGTGAAATGGCTGGGGGCCTAGAGCACATAAGCCACAAGGAGAGGTCAGTGGACCTGGATGTTTTCAATGAGATAGTAAGGATGCTAATGGGTAATTTTAATACCAGCCTACAACTACTTGAAAGACAGTTACAAAGCTGTCAGAAGATAAAGACTCCTTGCTCACAATGGCAAACAATGTAACATGAGAGGCCACAGGTGGCTTCCTAATTCAGACTGGCATTAGACAGAAAAAGAGTAGTGCAGCCCTGAATCAGTTACCCTATGACTTAAGGGTCCAGAAAAAAGTAACTGAATCAGGTTTAAGCAAAGAGGTTGGAAAACCTCCAAACTTGATTTTTTCAGATTTGGCTAGACAAAGACACAGGTAATGTGATTTATAATGATACTTCGAGGAGACTGGACAGGACAAGCCTCCCCCGGTCCCTTCTAAACACCACTTTAAATTAACTTTATTTTTCCATTTGCTTGCTGCACTAATAAAAACATGCTGCTGTAATTAACCACAGCCAAGAAGCCTGTTAATAGACTTCCAAGAGATTTTATTTTCATGCAAATCAACAGAAGTGTCTTAAACTGCCACTATCAGGCCAATTTCTAAACATCTAAGCATCTAAGTTTATAAAGACGTCAATGCAATATCCTCCTCACACAAAAGTAAAGCTAGAAGTCCTTGCCACTGTGACATAGCTTCAATGTGAACTTTGAGGCTCTTTTTACTATGACAATGATATTTAAAGCACGTAAGTAAATGACTTCTATAAAAGCATAGGCAGCACCACATTTCAAGATTACTCACTTTAAATTGCAAGTAGTGCACTGGAGGTGGTGTTATAACACTGTTGAATGGAGCAAATCTGTGCTCATATCGAACTTGTTCACTGTCCAGTTCAAACTTAGGTTTTCTTACTTTGCCATCCATGTCAAATGCAATCATTGTCTAAGAGAAAAGGATAAATATAGTGAGAAGTATTACTTTATGTCCACTTTATGTGAGGAAGATCAGAATTGTGATTTAGCTATAACTGGAAGGATAGAAAAACTGTAGAGAATTTACCACAGAATACTATAAATTTGAACTTAATTTCCAGCACCACTACAAAGAAAGAAGGCATGCAATGTATGCAGGATCCCTATTACAAACAAATTGAAACAAATGGAATACAAATGAGTTACCTTGTACATCCCAGCACACATATTTTGGTATGCTTGACTCATGGTGATCTCTCTGCTGAGAGGGCGAACTGCAAATTTTACATAAAAATACGTTTTTTTAAATTCAGTGTAAGTACATACATTAATTTCAGAACAAAAGAGTTGTTCCAAATTTCCACAAAGTCACGTAACTTTAAATTATATTTTAAAGTGATCGAAGTACACAAAGCTTAGACATGCATTTCTGCTCACCTGGCTCCTGGTTACATAAAATACCTCATGACACCCTTACAAGTCACATGGACATGATTCTGCTCTCGATGGAATAAACTGGTCAGTGGTAGTCCCATGAGATTATAAAACACTGAACAACAGCGTCGAATTTACAGTCTGTACACAAGAGGCCTAGTTCAGGGATCTATGTGACTTCTAGGGCTAAAAACTTAAAGCACTTTTTATCCTAATAATCCTGACAGCTTTCTTGTAAGATTTCCTTTAGTTTCCAGAGTTTAATTAGTGCCAAACTGCCCAACACTTGGCACCTTAAATACATTAGTAATTTTCTGAACTCCCAGAGATAAGGGAATTTAGTTGATATGATCCTGAGCTGTTCATATCCATTGTTTGTTACCCCTGAAAAAGTGGCAAGGAAAAGGAAGAGAAACTCACCATTGTAAAATGAAGAAACATGCATTAAGAACTTCTAAAGTCAAATAGAAATTACAGAAATATGGTGAAAGTCTAGTGTTTGAATCTAGTTACTAAAAGCATAATTCTGCAGGAATTACAAACTCTGAGAAGGTCCAACACAACACAACTGATGAAACTGAATATGAGTTTGTGTTTCTCTGAAAGATCTGTTCAAAAGTAAAAAGCTAACTAACTGAATAGAAAATTCCTAAAATTTTACATTCAGCCTTCATAAACACTAGGATATTTTTCCTACCCATATCTGTGTTGGCTCTTTAAATTTTAATTCTACATGGTTGCATGAAAGGGAAAAAGAAGTCTTGAGTTAACAGTACACCTAGGTACCTTTCTTCTTTTTCTTTGTTTTCTTGCTACTACGGCCTTTCTGTTGTTCCTCCATTATCCTCTCCTCTGCCATTTGAGAGCTGTCGGCGCGGCTCAGCGTTGACATCAGCCAGGCGTAGAGAAACTCGGAGAGATACCTGCACAGAAACGGAACGCAGCTGTCACAGACCACACTGCACCGCGCACTCGTGCTGCACGCATCCCGCCCAGCATCCAGGCACTTGCTACAAGAGGTAATGAAGGACACGTCCTAGCAAAGGACAATGTGTCCGGGCCATGAAAACTCTTTAAGTTTTGCGTGGCTGGAATCAACACCTCGGTCTGTGTTTGTGCTCTGGTGCAGGTTCAATCACAACCGGCTCAAGGCATGCAAGCCTCTTACACATTTACTAAGAGAAGTCTAAGCTTCTTATTTCAAAACTCCTCTAAGATCAGATTTTTCTAGAACTCTTCCCCCAGCAAATTAAGTGGGGTTTTTTTTTAAAGATACTATGTTAATACCTTTTCTACTTTTGTTAGGACTTGTTATTCTGAGAAACAAGGTAACTACCAGCTTTTGCAAACATTAAAAAACTGAATTATTACATAAAGAGGCCAAGCCCACAGACATACAACATTCATATGCAGTTCTCTCAGAGTTAGAGAGACAACTTTAAGAACAGTTTTTGGAAAGTGGAAATGAGGCCAGTAAATACCTTAATTGACTTCAAATCAAAATGAATAGGGGAAAAATAGAAAAAAATTACAGATTTGGAGCACAATAAAATTTAGTAGTAGTTATAAAAAGTTGTAATCAGAAGAAAAATTACAGAGAAATTTGAGTTTCATTTGCATATTACCTCTCAGAAACTGCTTCTCCTTTTTTTCCTTCACTTCAGTAAGACAGCAGTTGACAATTCCAATTAAGAGTGGTTTTATTAAAGTGGTGGAGGGGAATATGAGCAGGTAAAAAAACTACTGTCTTCTATAAAAGTTGGTATTATTTACTGAGTTTCTACTTGAAGAATATTGCCATCTTCTGGTAACTTCTGGAATGTCAATTTTCTCACAATTTTCTCACTCGATTTTTTCATTGTTGAAACATCATAGAAATGCAATGCATTGAGGTTTGTGTCATTTGAACTATTGTAAGAAGGTTTATGGCTTACACAGGGATCTCTTGATAGTTTTAAAAAAAGAAATTATCTTTTGGCACAAGCCATTAACTATGAAAAATAATTAATGTGAATGAAAGTGGAAAATAGAAGTATTCTGTCCCCAAATAATGTCATCATTTTCATTAAAGGTTGAAGATGTCTCTTCAAATATATCCCAGATAAGAAGTTAGTATTAGCTAGTCGATTTTCAGATTACAGTTATTAAGGAATTCGAAACTTCTCAGAACTTTTCCAGAATAGTAGAGATCGATAAGACTACTGATTCTGATACTACGAGGGCAGAAAAGAATAAAGGAAATTGCTTTTCTCCTGCATGCTCTTGTCCACCAAAATCAGCACACTTTTCATTCATTGTCAGTAGAAGACCCTAAGCCAAAAAGCTAAACAGAGTGTGAAACACTGTTTCAGGAAATAAAAGTACACTATTTAGTAAGTCTAAAAAACTACAGACCAATGGATTGTTTTCTCCACTTGCAATATTATAAATAGGTAAACGAAACAGAGTGTTGATCAAGCTTGAGATCATAAAATCATATTTGAAGTCCCTCCTTCAAATATGTGTAATTATAGCTCTCTGGGAGCATCCCTCCTCGAAGAGCTGTCAATAAAGCATCTTCTTACCAATAGATGTAGTAATATTCATGCATACTGTACAGTTCTAGCTCGAAGCCACTGAGAAGATACTGTATCATAATACGGAGGTTATGATATAGGACCCAGGTGCCCAAGCAAGCCAAATGTTGCCTTTGTGGTTCCTGCTTCAGTAACATGCTATGAAGTGCTGCATCTACTTTCTCTGCCTGTTGAGGGAAAAAAAAAAAAAAACGCCTCAAAGATGAGGAGGAAAAATATGACTGAAACAACATCCCAAGCCAGAAATAAAATGTTAATCACATCTCAACAAATTGGATCAGTAACTTTATGCTCCAGATTACAAGATGGAAGTAAGTCTAGAACTGTCAGAAAACTGGAAAGATACTCACCTAAGTAAATTCTGCTGCACAGAATAAATAGAATCTATACAGTAGATTTTATAATATAATATAGCAGGAACATTAGATAGACAAAATTCATAATTTTTAAATGTATTTGTATATAGATCATTAGCAGTCACATGAGCACAAACTCAGGACTCACTACAGGCTGTTGTTCATTGTTCTATATTGGCAATAATTACTTCTCTTTTTTTAAAAAACCTAGCGGCATTGAAAAAAAAATTTTATAAACTTTATATGCAAGAAACACACTGTGTTCCACAAGAGTAACTAAAATATTCCTAAGACCAATTTTGTCTTAAGAAGCAAGTTGTATGGAAGATAAAAGTCTCTCACAGTTGGAATATCATCAGTAATCCTAAATTGAACAATCCATGTAACCTGCTACAAAATGAAAAAAACAGTGCCTCAGATACAATACTGCAACAAACTCAAACCATCTTGAAAAAAGCTGGAGCATGCAAAATCTCCCTCCAACTCCAAGTTCCTCAATTGTTCTCCTTGCCATATACATCTTGGGAAAAATGTTATTATGATGACTCTCACTGCTGAAGAAACATACCTCCATCAAGAGAAAATGTTTTTTCTTCTCATCTCTCCCCATTCTTGAGATGTCCAAAATCAGTTGGAGCACATATTTTGACAAGTTATTTTCTTACTTTCTTTATAATTACCATAAAATTTTGCAATTTACATCTTATGTAGGTATAAGGCTGAATTTTCAAAGGTGTCTTGTAAGCATGCCTTGTCTATCTCCTCCTGGTTACCTCTTGCAGACTGACAATCACAAGCACAATAGAAGCTAAAAGCTGTGCAGTTACCATTAAATTACATCACAATAGGTTTTCTTGAAGTCTACTTATTGGACAAAGTTAATTTTAAAAAATGTAGTATGTTTTTGTTCAACACATCTAGCACAAAGTTTTTGGATGCATCCTAACAATTTCTTGTTCTGAATTTTAGGAATCCTTGTCTTAAGGATTTTGCATTGTTCATTTAGAATTTAGTACCATGCTTCACTCTGGCAGTAATATACCTGGAAAGAAACTTTGCTGGCCTGCTGCCTAGGACATTACCTCATCCTGTAGTGTGGCAAATTCCTCAAGGATGTGACCCAGTTTATCTCTCTGACGAGCTCTGTTGTGTCCATGGATTTGAATCAGACTACAGAATGGCTGAAAGAAGCAACTTTAAATTATCAGTGCAACTTTGAAACTACAGGAAAAATACTGTGATGTCTATTTGGGCACCTGGTTTATACATTTATATTAGGAGGTGGGTTCCTAAAGACTCCCTTATAAAGTGCAAATCAGCAGGAAAGGAAACTCTGGAGTGATGCAAGAGGCAATTTCTCTGTACACAAGCCAATATGAGATTGAGTCAGCATCCTTTAGGAAGGTCACCAAAGCAAAATGCTTGGGCCAAAAGAGGGAAAATGCTTAGGGCACTTTCTTATGCCTAAATCCATGTGCCCAGGTGGTTAAGGTGACCAACGGCATCCTGGCGTGTATCACAAATACTGCATCCAGCAGGACCAGGGCAGTGGTGGTTCCTCTGTACTCAGTACTGGTGAGGCTTTGCCTCAAATCTCGTGTTCATTTCTGGGCCTTTCACAACAAGACAGACATTGAGGGGCTGGAGCATGTCCAGAGCAGAGCAATGGAGCTGGGCAAGGGCCTGGAGTACAAGTCCAAGTCCTGTGAGGAGCAGTTGAGGGACCTGGGGTTGTTTAGCCTGGAGAAAAGGTGGCTTGGGAGAGACCTTATCACTCTCTACAACACTTCAAAGGAGGGTGCAGCCAGGTCATCTCTTCTGACTAGTGACAGGACAAGAGGGAATGGCCTCAAGTTGTGCCAGGGGAGGTTTCTACTGAATATTAAGAAAGATTTCTTCACACAGAAGTTTGTCAAGCATTAGAACCAGCTTCTTAGGAAAGTAGTTGAGTCAGCATCTCTGGAAGCATTTAAAAGATGTGTAGTTATGGCACTTAGGGGCATTAGGGATGGACCTGGCAGTCTGGTTTGGACTCAATGAGCTTGGAGGTCTTTTCCAACACAAATAATTCTATTTTCTTAAGATTTTCACTGTGCCGCATTCAACAACAGAATATTTTAAAACAATTTTTAAAAAACTAGAAGTGGACTTAATATTTTAAATTCATTATTTTAGAATGTAACAATAATTTTTTTTTTATTAGTGCTAGGCATTTGTGACATGAAACTACTCTGTAAAGAGGTAGTAGATGCAGATTTCTTATAAAGTGAAATGGTAAATAAAAATCTGAAAGCAAGAGAAAACTAGCAATAATTACACCGGCTTTTTAAAAGGCATTACCAATTAAGGATGGCCAAGTTCTTCAATTTTGCCTTCATATCAGGTGTGTAAAATAACTTTTCAAAAAAAACCATTTTCAAATGTATGCATATCTGCCAACTGCTCACACACTCACATGTAATTGGAATGAACACTTACCCGAACACAATGTGTGACAAAGGAATCAATGTAGTCTTTTGCCTGGTGGTTATTATAAAGACAACACCTAAAAAGGAAATATCCATGTACATACATATTTTTTATAAATGCCACCAGTCTATGCAGCACAAAACAGAAAAAGAATCATGAGTGCAGCAACAGCTACTGGTTCCTTCACACATAAACACTAAGTACAAAATGTATGTTTTTTGTACATTTGTCATTGCTTTTGTAAGCAGAAATATTTTTTCATCAAACATGTAAACACATAAAAGTACACTCAAGATCCACTTACTTTGGAGAAAGTACTGGAGGACTGACGAAAGACCTTAAAGCATCTTTTACCATGTCTTGCATTAGGTGAGTGCCAAACACCTTCTTGTTATCTACTAGGAAAGTGGTCTAAAAGTAAAGACGAGTTTTTAGAAACATGTTTTAAATTAAAAGTAATGCTCTAGAATTACTAATAAAAAGCTCTGGCACCTTTTTTATATATATATATTTATGTGCTCTGGCACCTCTGGCTCTAACTTTTATATAAAAGATACTTCTACGATAACTTTACGAATTAAAATGTTTCAACTAAGTCGAAGGTTAAAGACTCAGAAATACTAAGATCTGACACTTCTGTGGTATTCCCAGGACACCAAATACAGCTCTAATACTTGCACAACAGAGTGCAGGCAAAATTGTTTTATTTCTTGGACTTTGAAGATGATAAATCAGACATTTCTGAAGATTAGAGTAAAATATGTGCCTTCTCTGAAGGCAGATAAGGATATATCTCCAGACTACTGCCAACATTTTTCAATCCCTCTGGAAGCTCCTGCTTACATCAGTCATGTCTGGTGTTCATTTAACTGCCCTCCATGAGTGCTGTGTCTCTTTCTTACCATGGTTCCTCAGCAGCTGAAGAAAAAACTCTGCTGTCAGGCACCCAGGGATTACAGAAACACATGTAGTGGAAGGTGAGAACACACACAACATGAACACATTTTACTTGGCCATAGTTATAGTCCACTGGCTCTACACATATTTTAATAGGGATCAAATGTAAAGAAGTTCTGGCATATAGGGGCTCCCTATTCAAATCAAAAGCTCCTAGAAGGAATTACTCATTCAGAATTAAGGAATGTATAATGCACTTCTAAGGTAAGAGAAGCAGTGAGAAGAAATAGCCTGTTCTGCACCAAACACCAGTTTTACTGTTGCAGCAATAGAAGCAGTCTATACATTAAGTTCTGTCCAAACAGGGAGATGAATACAAATAAATGCCCTAAATGGCACAGCACATGGAGAGCAGCATAAAAATGTGTGCAAAGGCACAGCTTTATGGTGGAGGAAAAAAACCTGCTGTTTTAATAGGCACATACTAAAATTATCAAAGCAACAGCATTCAAAAGTTATTAAATAAATTAGATCAGAACGTAAGCCTCCATATATAGAATCATAGAATGGTTTGCAATTGAATGGAAAAAATTTTTTTTAAAAAATAATTATCTAGTTCCAAACCCCCTGCCATGACCAGGGACACCTTCCTGACCTTGAGCACTTGCTGGAACATCCACAACTTCTCTGGGCAGCCTGTTCCAATGCCTCATCATCCTCATAGCAAAGCATTTCTTCCATGATACTTAATCTAGTATCACCAGACTTAAACTAATATCACCAGAACATTTTTTACCACTTAAATATTATTAACTTATATGCAAATTACTGAAATTCTTAGTAACAGAAATTTATCATGAATACAGAAGTATTTTATTAATAGACATAATTAGGACTTGCCTGTAACAGGGATCTTGAAAGAACACATGGTGATTGCTCACTAAACTCACAGAAGAAGTCCTAACATAGATGTAGGAAAAAAAAAAATCAGGTTAATATGCCAATTTAGATATGTATAAATACACACCCAATCATTTTTACACATCCACTCTTGCATCTTTCCTAAACATTTACAGCTGTATAAATACACCTATATTTTGTTTAGAAGCATACACAAACATAGCATAGCTTATACAACTTGTAAGAAACAGACCATTAATAGCTTGAATAGAACAGAATATATTATGAAGATTCTCTGCAATTACTCGTTACATAACAAAAAGGTTTCTGAATTTTCAAATGTAACTAGAAAGATAAGAGTACAGAAAAAAATACTATGAGATTGTTAAGATCATGATGTAACTAAACCAGGTATTGAACAAAACTGAGAATTGATTTAACCCAGGTAAGGTTTAACTGGTGCCAGACGCTTCATGCAAACAACAGAAAATAGAAGATGAGGTATGATGTAACTGTATCTCTTATCAGTCAGTGAATGCATGGATAACAAAAAATTCAAGCATTTAAATGTCTTCTAATAAATGTAGGCAGTAACTAAGAGTAACATCAGTTATTCAGGAAAAAATATACGCAGGAGCTTAACTTTATGCCTATTTAGGGAACTGCATGCTTAAACACCTATTTAGTGCTCTCCTGCGTTACAGGTACCTGTGCAGAATACTGCTTAATGAATTTCAAAAAAAATCAGGCATATAGCAAAGAATTATGTTCTGATGCTGTAGATACAGCTCTTTAACCAAAGAAACTTGCTTGGCCTTTGCCACTAAGACGCAAAACTTTTTAACGAATTACGGGAAAAGTGAGAACTTTGAGAGAGGGAAAGGTCTTTTGTCAAAAGAAGAGAAGTAGTAAATATCAGGAAGGATAGTAAACTTTGAAATTGTACCTAACAGTGAAAAACACCAAATACATACATAGTGCTGAGTTTTCTCTCCAGTGAGCAACAGCATGCACAAATGGAATGATTTTGTTTTGCAAGTCACATTTTCAGATCTTGTTTTTGGCAATAAATAAGAAATATTCATGCTTACCAGTATACAGTGCAAGTTGGTTAAGTTGACTACTTCACATACAGTTTTTATTCGGTCTATTAGTTTGGAAAAATAATTGACCATTTCTTCCCTTTTAATAATTTTTGCATATCGAGGGAAAGTTGGTGGCAGCAATCTCTGATTAACAAGTGGCTCAAACCCCATCATAATAGGATGATCTAAAGAAGAAAGAGGTGAGAGAGACAGAGAAAAGCTGCACATTAGAGGTGTTTTCAGGACCCCCTTCAATAATACAAGATATTCTATTGGCCAAAATGAATTGACAGTTAACTTCCTGAGATTCCAACAACCCAACTAAGACAATGATTACACTTTGACTGAGTCCTCAACACCTCAGCATACACCTGTACAAACAGTGAAGTACAGCTCCCTATTTTAAAATGGCATATACACTGATTCTAAGTGCAATGCACCTAATCCAAAGTTTACATTATCTCTGCCTTTGAAATGCCAGTATTGCTTTCAGGAGAACCACCACCTGGTTAAATAAAATCAAACAATGCAAATCTGCAAGACTTGCATAACAAGTATTTTATTTCAAAGTAAATAGTAATCTCAACTTTTCTTTGAATACACAAAGATATTTACATTTTTGAAGGGATCATATACAGGAAAGAAAAAATGGTGTCATTTGATACATACCTCCTTTAGTGGTATCATTCTGTGCCTGCATACCATGATGCAGTGAGTTGTGTATAGCAGAGAGCAAGTCAGCTGCCTGAATCATTAGTTTCTGAGCTTCTGCAACTGCACTCGTCTGAAAGGCAGGAAACAATTATTAACATTACAAACCAATACATTTTGCCTAGCTATTTAGAATAAAAAAAAAGAAGGGCATTAAGATTCTGATATTCTTACACAACCAGTTCTGAAAAAAACCCAAACAACCCAATCTTTCTTTGTGGTAACATTCTTTGTATTTTATGCATCCATACATAAATTCAGTGCTGTACATTTTCCCGTGTAAGACTTTATGATAATTACAACTGGAAGTCTTGTATACAGTACATGAGAGTCTGCTTGGGGGGGGCATGTAGCTCTATCCCTTTGCCTTAAAGCATGAAGTTCCTTGCCCTCTCAGCAATTAGGAAATCCTATACTCAAAAAACAGGCAAATTGTATGGAATGCTATTAAATTCCTCTTCTCAGCCCAAAGATGTCTAGATATAAATTTAGTATCACATGGAAGGAAAAGCTAACCATTCTTTTGATCTAGACAAAACACTGCCCAGCGCCAAGTAACTCCCTAGGAAGGGAATGAATTCAAACAAGATGTTTTGCTCGTGTGTGAAAAGAAATCCATAAATATTTTTAAATGTTTTGTAATGAATATCCTGTCTTTCTGCAAGACCATAATAATGTCAGGTGCTAGCCTTCCCTGTGTTTCGCACTTTGAACAAAAACTGAGTATTTGCCACTGTAAGGCTTTATTCAGAGCTTGACCTGCATCCACATAAATTCAAATCTCCTGAATCTACACAGTAATTGCCAGATATTAAAGAAGGAAAAATGGGCATTTCACAGGATCCCAATGCAAACACAGAGATGCCAAATGAACGTACCTCTTTTTTTGTAAATGCTATCAGGACAGTCAGTAAGATGCGGGTAAACTTGACTCTGCTGAAGACAGCTAAACATTGTTGATGCTGTAATAAAATTATTCTAATTACTAACCAACAGGTATTAGATCATAGAATCATAGAATATCCTGTGTTGGAAGGGACCCAGAAGGAACATCCAGCCCAACTCCTGGCTTTGCACAGGACCACCCCAAGTGTCACACCATTGTCCACATTTTCCCGGACTCAAGAGAGTTTTGGTGCTGTGACCATCTCCCTGGGGAGCCTGCTCCAGCACCCAACCACTCTCTGCTCTCTGGGTAAAACTCTTTTTCTAATATCCAACCTAATGCTCCTCGACACAATTTCAGGCCTTCCCCTCAAGTCCTGTCACTGGTCACCACCAAAGAAGAGATCAGTGCCTGCCTCTCCTCTTCCTCTCATGAGGAAGTTGTAACTGCAATGTGATCTCCTCTCAGTCTCCTCATCTCCAGGCTGAACAGACCAAGTGATCTCAGCTGCTCCTCATACAGCTTCCCCTCAAGGTCCTTCATCATCCTCATGGCCCTTCTTTGGACACTGTCAATTAGCTTAATGGCTTTCTTGTATTGTGGTGCCCAGAACTCCCACAGGATTCCTGCCCTCCCTGCACAAATTGCCACACAAAATGCCTCAGCATGCCCTAACTGGTATGTCCTGCTGTTTGCCAGCTCTTCCCTATGCTCCTGGGTGGTTACACTTCCTGGTTGCTTCTTATATGCATGGGTGTGGTTATATCATATTTAAATCTCCCTTTTACACCCATGAAATCCAGGCAAAAAGCAAACAATTAATTACTTCAAGTTCGACTTCTGGATCTCTCTCTTCTCCTTGACGACTTCGAGTGCTCTGCAAGGTGAAGAAATGTCAAATAATTTACTAAAAATTGCAAAGGGAAGCTACTGTTAAAATCTCTTTGCCTTCTCTGAAACATCCACCTGGTTAAATAACCCAAAAAGTCAGTTTTCAAACTCAAAATTTCTTAATATATAATCCAGGTACTTGAATGACTCTCCTACAGTAACAAGATCTACCTCAGTAAATTCCGCAAATAAGCAAAGCATGAACACCTTCCATTGTAAGCTGTGGTAAAGGAAATTAAGTAACTTCTTTAACATTAGATAGTATCTCTGCCTAAAACCTGAAAGTTATATACCTACTTCCTGTGTCCCAGCCCAGTGTTATCTTATACATCATGATTCCAGCTACTACTACCAGTGAAACAAATACTAAAGAGTTTATGAATAAAGTCTGAAGATGTAGCTAGAAGGCAAACTAAGTGCATGTTACAGAAACCATTATGGCAGTTCTTCAAAAACCCCACCATAAGGACACAAAACTCCTTCATTCCTCATAATCCAACTCCCTTCCCCAAACCCATGTTAAGTACCTCCGAAATATAATTGACAAGACCAACTTGAAAACAATACCTTCACTCGTCTTTGCATGTCATCTTCTACATCTTTCAGCATACCTGGAAAAAATCACGGCACGATTAAAAGCTGAGAAGCATTCCTAGGCACACCTACATCACTTAGGGGAAAAGAAGTTATGAAGGGAAAATCAAACTTAAAAATGCTTTACATATCCATTAGCCAAAGACTAGACAAAAAATAATCTTGTGAGGAATGGTGGGGATGTCTTGGAAGAATCAAAAATCACAATATAGACCAACTGATGCAAACCTAAAGTGTGTACAAAGTTTTCAAAAACAAATCAATGGAAAGGTCAAATACATATAAAAAAATCGTGCATCGAAAGATTAACATATGTATTTATGTATGTACCTAATAAGATACATATTCACAGCTGTAGAACTACTAGGCTGCTTTCTTTCCTAAAGCAGCCTGTTTAGAGGACAACAGATTGTGAGGCAAGAAAGCAGAATTCAAGCAATGCATTTTCCAGTGGTCTGTACCTATACCATGGTGAGCTCAAGCCTAGCCATTTTGCTGGCACATCTAAAAGCACTTCTTGTTTCTCAGGCACTTAACAAGACAACTGAACCTTTTCTTCAAGGAAAAATAATTTGGTCTCTCTTTTTAACAAGTCAGCAATTTCCACAAGACAAGCAAAAAACTTAACAGCTGAGACTCGTAGCAGTTAATCAGATGTGTCTGAAAGTAATCACATGCTCAAAAGATAAAGACGCTGCTGGACAGATAACAAAGAAAAAACAAACTGTACCTGTAACTCTAAGATCTGTCACACTGTTGGCCATTTTAAATCCATAAGTCATTGACTGAAAATCCTCCTAAAAAAAAGGAAAAATCAAGGAAGCATATGTAGTGAAATATAAAAGCTGTAGTTACGTTTTCAGATCAGGGTTTGAGGTTTTCTTTTTGGTTTGGGTTTTTCGGGACTTGCTTTCTTAATAGGCTTTGGGTCTTTTTGCTGTTTTTTCTCTTTTGGAGGAGTGGTTGGGGGAGTGCATGTGGTGTGCTTTTGTTTAATTCCATCAAGTATAGAAGTCCAGATTTATTCTACACAGCTAAACACACTCAGAATGAATACACCAAATGACTTTCCCACCCAAAGCCAGCCTGAGGTAATTATTTTCTGCATAAATCTTTAATACCAATATGCCCTTCATATTTTCATCAAGTGACACCCTCCCAAAATGTTACAAGAACTACAGCTGCAAAGCAGTATTTGATCCATTTTAGATATGGTTAGCAAGAGTGACTTGTCCAAGCTCAGAGGAAACTGAGATTGCTCTGAGCACAGACAACAGGACTCTGAGGCCATTGCCAGATGGGTATTTTAGACAAAAGACAGTCGATTTAACTGGAAGAAAACCACAAGTGAAATGGATTTCAAATGGTTAACCATAAGACTTGCACTTCTTCTTGAGTAAAATATTTTTGTGGCTCCAGTATTCAAGGAAAATACAGAAGAGAAAATGAAACACCTTAACAGAGGAAAACTGCATTTTAAAGGTACCCAGTCTAATACTTTTAGGATGATGAACTGCTATTCCTACTCTAGTCTCAAACCAAACACTAACAAATGTCACTAATACACTGTTTTACTTGCATTATGGTAAAATGTATATTATACACCTCACAGGAGATGGGAAACACATACCTCCTCAAAAACAGCTGCTTTGTTAACCTTTTCTCTAGCAATATCACAGATTTTTAGGATTCCAAGAGCAAAAGCCTTCATAGCAGGATCTTCTATGAAGTCTGGATTATGAATATAAAGGCAAGTGAATACTGTCTGTGCCAAGGAATGTCCTTCTAGCCACGTTATCTAGAGAAAAGGAAATGAAGTATTTTACTCATGACACCCAAGTCCTCATTTTTATAGATCCATTCTTTTTCCATTTTACTGTGTTTCAAACACATTAAGAAACTCCTTATCAAGGCAACCTTCCAAGTACCAAAAAGGGGCAAGTGAAGGTGTCTCAAGCCTAGAATTCTGTTGTTGGATAAGCTTCTTCTATACAGTTCAGGACCAACCCCGCGATTTGGACATGACATTATGTTAGGAGACCTGCACTTTTTTAAACTTTATCTGCATAAAAAGTGAATGGAAAATGCAAATGACTATGAGACAAGTCACTAATGTTTTTCATGTTCTCTCTCTTTTAAAACATAGAGCTTCTTGTCACAATCCCCTCTCCATATGTTTAGTGTTCCTAAAGAAACACTTTCGTATTCCTTTAAGCTACAGGGAAAGATTCAGTAACTTAAACTTCTATCCTGAAATAACAAAAAATAAAGTAGAACCTTATTTTTAATATCACCACTGTCCCTTCTGGGGACCAGGAGCAGAAAACAAATGATGTATCAGATATACTATGATCTTTACGTCTTTCTGACTAAACCAACTGGAAATGTTTTAAAAAATAATATTATTGATGTAATTTAAAAGAGTAACTGAAAATAATGAGCATCATTTACTGAGGAAATGAAAGCATATACACAAGAAAATTTGCAATTATTAAGTAACTGAGTCCATTTTTTTTTCCTAAATATATTTATTTTCTTTCTTCAAAATGCTTCTGTATGCTCAGTCAATTCTGGTTATACAGAAAGGAGCAACACGGTTACTGCACACCAACATAGTCAAACATCAATACGCAGCAGGTAATCAGATAACATACATTTATAAAACCATAAACTGTAAAACCTTTTCAAAGTTTTCAGAAGCTACCAGCAATCTTCCACNAGAAAAGAAACAAACAAAAAAATCAATCAAAACCCTAAGTACTATGGAAGCACATTGGCAAAATACAACTTACTTGAACCAAAATCAAAAAGGAAATTAAAATTTTTAGACTTCAGAGTAATTGTACACCATTAGCTTCATGGACCAGCCTCACAACAAGTCTCAATTCTTCAAAACTTTGCACTGCCATCAGTTAACACTGACCAAACATAAAACTACCCAAAGAGAATGCTCAAGTGACAATTCTTATTTACTACTAGCTAAGAAAAGTTTAAAACCAGTTAACTGCTAACACAAAAATCACAAAACAGTATAATCATAATAAAGATTGAACAAGGAATAATATGCAGGACCAATTCTTTGAAGACTGCTTTTTAAACTGGCAATGCCTGTAGTGTTTTACTGTCTTAAAGGTCAACACCAAAAGGCTGTAACTTTGGTCATTTAATTAGCCCAATATATGCAATCCTGCATACATTCCACATGACTTAGCTGGTGTTTTACAGAGTTCTCTGACTCTATTGTAAATGTTCACCATAAAAAAAATCCTTTTCTCTCTGAGTGCATTACTTTTTTTCCAAAGTAACAGCAAGTCTTTAAACCTCTGTCCTCTAATTTGATCACAAATCAAAAGTTAATCATTACTGTCAATGTTGGTAAATTATCCAGCTTCTGTTTAATGTTGATAAAACTCCAAGAATGATAAAGTGTTAATTTCTAGCTTTTTAAAGGAAACTGGATTCCATTCAGGTTAAAGAGAAGCTAATCAATACATCTTAATATAAAAGACACATTTTGGGGAAGCACAGAATGACTTGCAAAACAGTGCTGGAAATATATTTACTTGAGGTATCAATACCCAATAATTTCCCAGCACTTTTCACTGCAGGAGTTAGCATCATTACGATAATGCAGGTAACAAGAAAGGTAAACATCACAAGCTGATTTTTACTTAATTATCCAAAAGAAAAAAAGAAAACCACCGATTTCAAGAGAATATTGAAAACATTAATTATGTTGTATTGTGCTTAACTGTAACTTGACAAAACTGTTTATTTCTACAGTGCATGCAAACCCAGGAAATTCACACAAACCTTAATAGCTTGCTCAAAGTTAAGAACCTTTCTGTTAACTTGATTTCCAATCATACCAGCATCCATCTTGGGATCCATCATTTCAATGGCAGACATGGCTTCAAAAAGACCAAACCTAAGAACACAAATAAAAAAATGTGCTGAATGTAGCTATTTTATAAAAAATAGTCCTCATAAACTAATGAAAAAGAACATAGGAAGACAAACCAAGTACACTGTATTCTGACCAGAGACAATAAATATGTAAACATTAGTACTGTTCTTCAGGGATCATGGTTTTCAGGAAGTTAAGGATCTCTCAACAAGTTCGTAGGAAAAGATATGGCTAAAAGTAAATTATCCTTTTTCTAAGGATGAAGAGCACTCCTGAGTGAAATATCCCTCTACTATCTCTTTGCACACTTGTCTCTATAAACTCCATAGCATCTTCTTAAACATCATGTAAAATCATAAATTGACATTAACAGAAACAAGCTGTTCTTTATTACACCACACCCAAAAAACCAAGTAAGATACGTCCCCCCCACGCTAACGACAATATACATGACATAGACTAATATTTATTGCATATACTAGCTTTGTTTAAAATGGGCATGTTAAGAAAACTGATACAAAAAAAAACCCCTCAGCATGTGACAACATATCACTTGTAATCAGGGCATAAAAACTTGCAGAACGGCCACACCAATAGAAGACTTGCCTACATATGAAGAGATAGAGTGCTTCACTTTATCACAACATTCATTGGAACTTCTGCCAGTCTTTATAATACAAGAAGTTTATTGCACATGGCACATTTAAATTCTGATAAAATACAGCATTTGCTATATGTGCTCTGAAATACTCTTATGTATAAAACTATGTTGCCTTGATTTTTTTAGCCTTTTTTTCTGTTTCACAGTTTCATGTTTTGGGTTCTTTCTCACACTGTAGTCTGTAAACACAGCCCATGTTCTTGTATAGTTTCAAGATAGTTTACATTCCTGCTCTTAGAGATATGGACAGCTGATGGACAGTTGTCTTGACCAATGGGATGGGGAGAGGCGTCAGCCTTCTCCCCCAATCCCTGGCCTTTGTAGATATACTATATATGGAGTCAGACTTTCAAATAAAGTAGAGTTTTAGTTCATGCCTTCTGATCAAAGTGTGAGTGTGTGTTTGTGGGTGTGTGACAAACTGCATCAAAACTACACCTAAAAATGTGTTTTGAATCAATTAAGTAAATAGCTGGTGACATCCTTGCACACCCTTTTAAGCAGGTTTTCATTTAATAGTGTACTCCTGTTTGCTGCGTTATTAGTTTCAAATATAACTCTTTTCTTTACTCAAATGAACACCTTCACTAAGAAGAATTTAATCTTTAAAATATTTAAATTCACAATTCATTAATAAATTCAGCAAATTTTACCACACCCTTCTCTTCAAAATATTCTTTCAATGTGTAGAGTTCTCAATTTCTAGCTTTCACATGTTATTTGAGTTGCATCAAATCACATGGATTGTTTATCAGATACTTGCTAATGACATTTGAGGTAATGAAGTTAAAAATCTTTCTGGCTTTCTTTTCATAAAAACATGTCCCATAAAATAGTGCAGCAGTGTAATCACCACAGATCATAAGATGTGCTATGAATTTCTGAAATACAGTTTCAATCACATTGAAAAATGTGATTTTATACTTAGAATATCAGATATGTTCAGCATTCCTACAGGTGGAGTATATACATAGTGCTAAGAATGTATGATAATCTATGTACGTCACATACTTAAAGTAAAAGTCTAAAAAAGATTAGTTATTAGGTAACATTAACATGTTTGCAGTAATCTTATCTAAAAGCCGGAATCATCCCACACACATACTTACAGCTTATCATGAAGCAGTTCTCCTAACTTCAGTTCTACAAAGGAACAGGACAAAACAAACAATTACAATCATCCTACTAGCACAGCTTTTCCAGGGTAGTTTTGTCACACACCAAACTGCCTTATTGCCAAGAGAGAACAAGCTGCGGGAAGCACATCAGGCATTTCTATTTGCATTGCGTTTTCATGTCCTGGGTTTGGTAGCTTGTAGGGGGTGGCTACCAGGGATGGCTTTTTTGAGAAGCTGCTGATTGGCTCCAGATATAGATGTGCCGCTGGGCCAATTAGAAACAATAATACCTCTATGGTAAAAGATTTCAGAAGAAAGAAAAACAACAAAAAAAGTTGCAGAGTTTTAACTACAGATGGAGAAGAGCTGAGTGAGAACATGGGAGAAGAAAAATCCTGGTTAGTGCAGAAGGAGGGGGAAGGAGATGCTCCAGGTGCTGGAGCTGACATTTCCCTGCAGCCTATGGTGAGGCAGCTGTGCCCCTGCAGCCCACGGAGGACCACAGCCCATGGAGGAGACTTACACCAGAGCAGGTGGAAGGGTTGTGAACCTATGGGAGACCTGGGGAAAGAGGGGCCCTGCTCCCATGCTGAGCAGCCTGTCCCTGGAGGACTGCACCCCATGGAAGAGTGACCCAGGCTGCAGCAGTTCTGGGGGGACTGCTGCCCATGGGATGCACTCACACTGCAGCAGGTCACTGAGGGCTGTTGCTCATGAGATGGACTCACGTTGGAGGAATTCATGGAGAAGTGTCTCCTGTGGGAGGGACCCACAGTGCAGCAGGGAAACACCGCCCCTCCCTGAGCAGTGGGAGAAGCCTTGGGTGATGAACTGACCAGAACCCCCATTCCCTGTCTCCCTGTGCTGCTGGGGTAGGAGGCAGAGCTGGAAGGAGGGAAGGGGGGCAGGAAGCTGTTTCTGAGGGATTATTTTACTTCTCATTATCCTGCTCTGATTTTGTCAGTAATCAATTCACTTCCCATCTCTAAGTTGAGCCTGATTTCCATGACAAGTGTCTGGTGAGTGATCTCTCCCACTCCTTATTGCAACCTATGAAACTTCATTAAATTTTCTTTCCTCTGTCCACCTGCAGAAGGGGGGGAGTGAGCGGCTTTGGTGGGTGGCTGGCATGTGGCCAAGGTCAACCCAAGACACTACTGCTTTTATTTACAAAGCACTTTCAAGACTGAAAGACTAGGAAAAAAAAAAAACAGCGATTCACAGTATGCTGTCATCCCTCTGTTATTCTAGTAGTTAAATAAGCACACAGAGCACTCACAGCCCAAAAAACTGATATCCTGGGCTGCATCTGATNATTAAATTTTCTTTCCTCTGTCCACCTGCAGAAGGGGGGGAGTGAGCGGCTTTGGTGGGTGGCTGGCATGTGGCCAAGGTCAACCCAAGACACTACTGCTTTTATTTACAAAGCACTTTCAAGACTGAAAGACTAGGAAAAAAAAAAACAAGCCATTCACAGTATGCTGNTGGGGTCCCAGCACAGGAAGGACATAGATCTGTTAGCGCAAGTTCGAAAGAGGCTAACAAAAATGAATGGAAAAATTCTAAGGGAACTTTCCTATGAAGACACGCTGAAAGAGTAGGGGCTGTTCAGCCTGGAGAAGAAAAGGGTCTTAGGAGACCATCTAGCATCTTTCCAGTTCATAAAGGAAGGCTAGATAGAAAAGAGCTGGAGAGGGACTTCTTACAAGGCCATGCTCAGTACAAGGGGAAACGTTGTTAAACTAAAAGAGAGATTTAGATTAGATACTGGGAAGAAATCCTTTACTGTGAGGGTGGTGAGTCACTGGAACAGATTGCCCAGAGAAGCTGAGGATCCCCCATTCCTGGCACTGTTCAAGGCCGGGCTGGATGGGGCTTTGAGCAACACAGTCTAGTGAAAGGGCCTGTCCATGGCAGGGGAGTTGGAATGAGATGGTCCTTAAGGTCCCTTCCAACTCAAATAATTCTATGATAATTATTCTGTGAAACAGTAGCATCTGAATAGCCTGGAACACAGCTGTTTCCTCTGCTCCTTTATTCAGGTGCCTTTGTCTTTTCCAGGGGAGACTACTGAAAGGGTTGCTTTTACTCGTAACTTTAAAGCAGTCTTTAGATATATTTGATGGGTACACAGATATAAGTAATATAGAGAAATAATTACGTACAAGTAATTTAGAATAATATTGAGAAATAATACACAGAAACTGTGTTTATCATTATGCAATATTTTGTGTGGTAAGATGCAGTGTTTATTTTTATTTTTCTCTCGTGTCATCATAAAATCAGCTGAAAAAACTGTAAACTGGCAGTAACACCTAACAGTAATAAAGGCGCTGTTTAAATGGAAACAACTGCTTCCCCATTACTGAGACATGTTGCATCAGTTAAAAAACTAATTTTTCAAAGATGAAAAATGATGCACTGATGAATTAAATGAATTATTTGACCCTGGAAATCCAAAAATATACAGGAAAGAAACAGAGTATTGACTCTGTATGCAGGACTGACAGTTCCACTTGGCAGAAGAGACTGGAAGAAATCTTTGCAAAGGAGAAAAAGCAGATGCAAAAATGCATAAGATGAAACAACTTTAATTAAAGAGGTATTTATGTAATCTGGAGGAGGAAACAAAGTGAGGTAGTTCACTATAGTTCTAACCACAGAGTTAACACAGAATCAATATAGCTCATTCATCTGAAGCTTGAACCTGGGTCAAACTGTTGCTCAAAAGAGCTCAAAGAACTATGCTTAGGCCTCCAAAGGATTCCAAGTTTTCTCAGAATGGAAGTACTACAACTCACCTCTACAAGCTTCTTCAAAATCCTGGGTTATATCTATCCAGCTGGTATTACTCTTTTCCATCTTGTCAGGCATACCAAGTTCCCACCCTGAATCATCATCTTCTACTGTAGCTTTCATAACCATGATGCCGCACCTTTAAATTCCTGTCAGACATCATATATTTGCACAAATTAGATAGACAAAGTGTTTCACGAGAATATTTTTTTTTTCTTTTCAAGAATCAGGTGAGAATGGGAAATGAACTGACATTTTATTTAAACATCTACTGGTACATAGGACCAACAGAAAAACCCTTAGGAATAAAAACTCTTTAAGAAAAACCTTTCCTTATGCATCATTTCTTTACAAGTAGCTTGTAGGCTGTGCAACCTCAAAACCTAAGGACACCAAAACATCAGCTGTACAGACCCATACTAAAGTGTCTACTCTCAAATTAGAAGTAAAACCAGAAGCTTAACAACAGATGCAGGCATCACAATTTTTTTTTGTTTCTTTATAGTATTAGACTATACGTCCTCCTACTGCTCTGCAACATAGAAAGAGGATACTGCAAAACTGAAGAAAAGGCTTATTTCCTCCGATTTCTTCAGCAGAAAGCAGTGTCAAGATTGCAGCACCGAAGTTCAGCAAGTTCAGATTGGAATGAAAGTTTTAAACTCCACCGACCAGTTATTTCGAACTGGTTTTGTTCTTTCGCAACCTCCTACACGCGGGCAGCCCTGAGGACTTCTACGCTTTCCCCGTCAGCCTGCCTGTGGGGTACGAGCAACGCTGAACTACCCTTATGCTGACGGAGCTCTCCCAAGAGACAGCTGCGAGCTCGGCAAGCTCTGAGCAGCTTAACCACAGCCGCCACCGAAGCTTCAAACAAAGGCCCCAGAGGCAGAAGACCTCCCGGGCAATGGGAATTACCAAAAACAAAGGGGAGGATCAAAAGGCTTTTGAGCAGCAGCCCCGGGGTTCCCTCGTCCCAGCCGGGCTCGTTCCCTGTCGGGGCCGTCAGGGCCGTCACCAGTTCTCAAGCGACCGCAGGGACTGCCAGGCTCAGCGGGCTAGGATGAGGAAATACGCGGGAAATCAGTTGAAATAAATTATATTCCCCCTTGCATTTCGGGACAGAGAGGCCCCTCCGGCTCTCCTCTTCCCACATGTCACCCCAGCTCCAGCTCTGCCACAGCCGCGGCCCCCGCGCAGCGCAG
>WBMY01018016.1:101950-119402 GCA_013397315.1 Donacobius atricapilla | reverse complement strand
TTGTGTGATTATTTTAGCTGTATGGTCTGATCCTGGAAGTCGTGCTGTACAGCTTGCTTAGCAGTAAATACTTTTTTAGTAGCCTGTAAAAATGCGGGCCTGAGGAGCCTAACTTTGTCTGAAGACTTGTGTCTCTGCATAAATATCAGTAATCTGTGACTCAATTCATTGCTTGTGTTGCCTTGTCAACAATTCTTAATGAACACAACATGATTCATGTAAACTTAAAAGCTTTGTTATTTAATTTATGATACCTCTGATGTCCTCACCTCTCCACACAGTATGTAGATTGGTATATATTTGTTTCCTTCTCTAAGTCCATGGATTGTCCCATTAAAAGGTATATTCCTAAGACTGAATTTCCTACAGATCATGAAGTTATTAAAGTGGGAAAAGACCTTCAAGTCCAACCTTTGACTAAACACCACCATGTCAACTAAACCATAGCCCTAAGTTGCATGTCTAGTCATTTATTGAACACTTCCTAGGATGGTGACACACCACTTCTATGGCTAGCTTGTTCCAATGCTTAACCACTCTTTCAGTGGCAAAATTCTTTCTCATGTCCAACCTGAACCTGCCCTAGCACATCTTAAAGCTATGTGTTCTTCTCCAGTTGCTAATTGCCTGGGAGAGGAGGCTGACCCTTGCCTGCTACACTCTCAGGTGTAAGAGAGGGATAAAGTCACTCCTGAATGTCCTTTTCTCCGTTTTTTTTCCAGACTAAACACCTCCAGCTCCATCAGCTGCTTCTTGTACGACTTGTGTTCCAGCACTTTCATCAGCTCCATCACCCTTCTCTAGATCACTCCACACTCCTCAATGTCCCAGGTCAGCATCTGCTGTTGACCCCTAGGTCTTTTTCAGCTGGGCAGCTTTCCAGTCTCTCTGCCCCAAGGCTGTAGCAGTGAATGGGGTTGTTGTGACCCAAGGGCAGGACTCAGCGCCTATTGAACCTCATACCACTGCCCTCAGCTCATTGATCCAGCCTGTCCAGATCCCTTTACAGAGCCCTCCTGCCCTCCAGCAGATCAGCTTTCCCACCCGACTGGGTGTCGTCTGCACACTGAGGTGCTACTCAATCCCCTCATCCAAATAGTTGATAAAGACATTAAACAGGACCAGCTCCAGCAGTGAGCCCTAGCAAACTGCAGTAGTGACTGTCTGTCAGCCAGATAATTCCACCAACACCCCCAGCCCACCAATCCATCCAGTTTTTAACCCAGACAACTGCACCTGTCTAAGTCATGAGCAGGTTTCTCCAGAAAGAAGCTGGGGGAGAGAGGATATCAAAGGCCTTACGGAAGTCCAGGTAGACAACACCTACAACCTTTCTGTCATCTGCTAGGTGGGTCACTTGGTCAAACCTAAAGATTTAATTTTGGTGGAACCCATTCTGCTCCACAAGACAGTATTATTGTTGCTGCAGTTTTCAGAGATGCATGGCTGGCTCCCCATCAAGCTTTTACTTGACGGCTCTATAATTTGCCATCACCTTATTTTCAAATTTTTATTTGCTCTGGATAAATTAAATGTAAATTGTTTGGAATAGTTTTGTATGCTTGTTAAAGATTCTACTTGAAGTGTTCAAAATTCTGTGAAATCAAAAGAATGAACCATTATATTAATTCTTCATAACAAATCCAGTGGATAAACAATTCACTTTTGCACACAGTATTGTGTTTGAACAGAAAGCTGGGGTGTATTCCTGCTGTCTATATAAGAAAAATGCATCTGAATTTGTAAGAATTGTTATGCAAATAAGATCAGCAATGGCCTGCTACTCCATTTGTATACCAGAGTCAGGTTTTCTAAAGGCAAAGTTGTTTTCCATAGAAACAGATCCTAAACTTGGAACCAGTTTACCTGCCAAAAAAAATGAATTCTAGGTTCAGTCGTTCAGTGACCTTTTAACTTTCCATAAAGAAATGTTTAGCTAGTAAAAATATGAGTTCCGCATAGAACAGTCCTTTGGGTCAAATAATGAAGATGAATATTCAGTTATGTTCTGCCTTTTTTGTTTACCCTGAGTGAAAAATATTAATAGATTTCAGTAACTGATACGAGTATTTTAATTAGGCCCATTACTATCATTCATTTTTTCTTAAATGAAATCACACTTTTTGCTAGTCTTAAATTAATTTGAGCTACTGTCAGGTCCTCTTTTTTCCATAGAGAATTCTCATATTTTTAATCGATTTATTTTTGTCACATGCCAGGACACATACAGAGCTGTTTTAAAACATTATTTTCATAACTAATTTAAATAAACTGACTCTGACTTCAACTTCAAAATATTTGGGAGATTTTTATCTACACCCCCTTTATTTGTCCTTTACTTGCCAGAGCCTGCCTGATACTATTTTTGTCTTTGCCTGAGTCATACTTGAGTTTATTCCATGTCTTCTGCTTTGCTTTAGACAGAGCTATGCATTTAAAATAATTCCATTAATAGAATTCACAGACAACTTGTGGCTGTACTGAATTCTGTTTTACGTATTCTCTTACCCATTTCCCAGTGTGACCAGCGTTACAGAACAAGTGAGACTGTTCCTACCTGTTGCCAATGCACTGGCAAAGTTCTGCATTTTCTTAACATGCTCTTCTCATTCATGCTAGATACCTGGAGAAATTTTTAAGAGAGGGAGGAAGCTCCTTCTCAATACATGTATGTGTTGTGATCATAGCCCATGGGTTTACAAGTTCCAGGAACCATAATTAATGTTGAATTATTTGCTGGAGAAAGACCATGTGAATAACTGAATAAATGGACCTCTGACTATCCATTTTTGTTAATATGGCGGGATGGGGATTTAAAATGTATATAAGCAGTTATGCATAAATAGGAGATAGGAGGATGAGGACTTCCCGTCTGTCATACCTCGTCAAAATTAGTTCACTGCTCCTCACTTGCATGGTTTCTGCTGACTTGCCAGTAAAGCAGCTTTATTCTGTGTCCATAAGGTATGGATGTGTATGCTTGCTGTGCAGATCATCTGTGTACCGTTGCATGGATGATAAGCAGAATTTACCTTTCTAACACTGTAACTCAAGCTACAGGACTAACAAACAGTAACTGTAAATCATCCTTCAGGTGAATCAGCCCTGTGGAAGAGCTGCAGACTGTCACACAAAAAATGCACAGCCACCTCCTAGACAGTAGAAAACTCTTGGGCTATCTTTGCACTTGCCTCTGTGAATAGATTGAATGATGTGTGTAGGACAGGAGTTGCCAGTGCTGTAGCCAGGTATCTGTACTTTGAAAGGAAAGATGAATAAAAGTGTAAATTTAAAGGATCTGAAATCTGCTTTTTCCTGAACAAGAATTAGAATGGGTAACCCCATGGATACACAGTGTTATTGGGAAATTGACTTTGCATAGTTCTAGTAGGGATTGGGACTTTATTACTGGTGTAAGTGGGATTTGAACTTGATTTCAGTTTGCCAGCCTTTTGTAGGCCTTTGCCTACTAAAGGACTACTTTTCCCATGTCAGATTTGTAAACCCAGTATAAAGATTTGTCCGCAGATTCTTAGTATTTTCTTCATTTGAGGAAATCCATAAAAAAGGAAATACCTGGTTGCTCCAGTTTAACATGTGTCAGAGAGAGAGATTAGATACTTCTACACTTCTACAAGTCATCAGTGGTACTGATACAGGAAACCAGGTGCTAGGCACATGGAGGTTAATTTGCCATAAAATGTTTTGTGAAGTGTATGAGGTATTACTTTTCTTTTTCAAAGATCTTCGGGGCATAGGGGTGGGGGTGCGTGAGGAAGCATACAAAGTCTTTGACTAATGACTCACTATGAATTTTCTTACTTGCTTCTGTGGTACCTCAGTGCTCTGGGCAGTAGGATTCTTTGGGTTCAGGTATTTACGTGCCACAACAAACTGTGTATAAATGTTGGACTAGGGGGAAGCACCCCACGAAGGTATGGCAGGATCACGGAATCGGTCAAGTTGGAAGGGACATCAGTAGGTTATCTGGTCTAACCTCCCTGCTCGAGCAGAGTCATCCCAGAGCACATGGCACAGGGTTGTGTCCAGAGGGTTCTTGAGTATCTCCAGTGAGGGAGACTCCACAACCTCTCCGGACAATCTGTGCCAGTGCATGGTCACCCGCACAGCAAGGTCGTTCTTCCTCGTGTTCAGGTGGAACTTCCTCTGCATCCGTTTGTGCCCACTGCCTCTTGTCCTACCTGCTCCAGAACCACCGAGAAAAGCCTGCTTCCATCCTCTTGCTCCCACCCCGTCTCCCCGTCAGACACTTGTATATCTCGCAGAAGGCCGGACGGCTCAGGCGTCAGCGGCCGGCGCGGGGCGCGGCCAGGCGGGGAGCCCTGGTGTCCCGGCGCGGCGGCCGCCCCGTCCCTCNCGGCCCGGCCGGCCCCCGGCGCTGCGGCTCGGCCCCCGCCGCCCCGCCCGAGGGTAACCCGGCGTGGGCGTGGGCTGGGGAACACCGCGGCTGGGGTAGCAATTGCCTGATGTGCCCTGCGACTTGGTCTGCCCAGCGGCTGTTACGCTTAACGCTCCGTGGATAGGAGTTTGTTAACATTTGGGGTTTTTTTTCCTTTTCTTGCAGTGGTGGAAATCTAGCGTAGGCAGTATTTCTCTGTAGGTATTGTAAGCTTAGAGAAGGAGAAGGTTTGAGAAATAGGTCGCACGTCAGGGTAGGGTGGTGTTTTTCTTCCGTGTAAGCTGTTTTCAGGCACCGAGCTTTGTGTGAGATACTTAGAAATCCTCAGCTGGACGAACCGTTATGGTTACTTAGAGCAGTAAGCTTTCTATGGGATGTATAGGCAGAGAGTGAATTCCTTTGTACCTGTATGGTGTGAAAACACCACGATACTTTTATATATTGTGGTGTAAATTTTGATTTTTGTGTATTAGTTTTTCCAGCATTAGAAAACTAGCTCTACAATGAGTCTATGCCCATGAATGATGATCCTTTAAAGAGATACATGTCTTCACTACCTTTATAGGTTATATTTAATGAAAAGGCTTCTCTGTTTTGCAAGTAGCTTTCAATGTGTATTTTGTGCAACACTGAGTGACTGGATGTTGCTGATGGGATAGCCCCACCTTTTGGTTAATCCTTCATTGAAATTATACTTATGACCGAAGAGTTTTTCTGGAAATTATACTTCATGCTGTGTGTTGTGAGTGTAATTCTGTGTTGGAATATCTTTATGTCTTGGTCTTGGGAGTGACAAGATGATCTCCTTTGCTACTGAGCATGAAGATAATTTTAACATGTGGTTTCTGATGTTTCAGTTCACTACTGTGATTGTGGGGTTTTTATGCTGGTACAAATTAAGCAAAATACCCTTTTTTTTAAAGTTTCGTTTAAAAAAAATCTGTTATACTTTTTTCTAAAAGGGGTGGAAATTATCTCAAACCATGGAGTTAGTCCTGGTGTGTGAAGTGACCCCCCGATACATGTTTCTGTGAAGCAATACCTGATCTCAGGCTTAACTTTCAGTTCAGTTGTTGGAGGTGGCAGTGCTTGTATTTTAGTTTACGTGTTCAAGAAGTTCACAGATTATTTTCCAAATTGAAACTTTTGAGCTTGAAAAATATTCAGTTGTATGGGCAGAAGATTTGTATTAGCTATCTTACTGCTGCTAGGAGCAACTTCCCTGAAATTACATGTAGTAATGAGCTACATGTAAAGAGAAAAAGCCTCGCTGACGTCCTTTTAGCTTACAGAAGGAGTTTGCTATTTCACCTTCTGTTTAGGTTTTACTTTAGGAAAGACATTCGGCTTTTCATCCAACAGCTTGTCAGCAGTGTGTCTCATGATTAGAAGCTTTGCAGTCTTCAAAATTCATGGTGATACTCTGCTAGACATAGTTGGGGATCACCTGTTTTTTGGCTCTTGATATGTTATTTGAAACCTCTCCTTGAATTCCAGTATCTGTGAGCTGCTTGCTCTGAGGAGATTGCTTCCATGATACGAATTGCTAATGTCCAAAAGCACTGAGTGCTAATGAAGCTGCCCTGGCTCTGGAGTATGACTTTAGTAATTGAAGTGTTGAAACTCCTGAAATAACATAGAGAGGAAGTCAGGTTTCTGGAAGTGAATGTGAGAGTGCTGAACAAGGCAGCTGCTTGTGTGTGACTGTTTAGGAAGAAATCTGTAACAGCAGTGTATCTCTGGGTATGTTTTCAGGCCCTGCCACTAGCTGCAGCTTAACTGTCCAATATCCTGTGATAAGCATCAAGAAGATTATGAGCTATCCAGTGTGTGTGCTGGACACATAGATGATTCAGCATGGTTTCCATTTGGAAATACAGTAACTATAGAAAGACTGGAAGTAGCAGAGAGGAGGGAGCACCCAAACATCCTTCCTTTCTTTTGCAACAGCTGCAGAGGCAGCAGTCCTGAAAATGTCACCCTAAGATATTTAGTATATTACAAGACACACAAAAAAAATCCCACTACATCCTTTATAAAACTTAAAGTTTCTGAGAAACAGAGTGACCAGGGGTTTGCATACTGGAGGTAGGTAATACTGTTTTAATTGTTCCAAGTTACTTCGTAAGCTAAATGGTACAAATCAAGATTCTGAAAGTGAGAACGATTGCTGGGAGTATTATGGGTTGTTATGATTGTGTTTCTGTGCAACAGTGAGGTTGAAGGGTTTGAAGTATATTTGAGTAGATAAATCTGCAACATGGAGCCATGGATTTATTTTTTTTTTTCCACCTGGATTAAAACCAGGATTGAAGGTTTGCTTTACTCAGTTTGAGAACTAGGAAATGTAGATCTTTGAGTTGATTTTTTTACAGACTGACCTTAACTATCAAGACAGTGTAACCCAAAGGAGCAATCACGGGGTTAGATGCTAGAGAGCACCTCTGACATTGTTCAACTATGCATACATATATTTCCGTGTTTTGCTTTGGATACAAAGCTTGGTGCAACCCAAAATATTTTCAAAGCCAATGCCCAGGCTTCAGTTTTGATTATCACGGAGCTAACATTGACATTTACTACTGTATTGAGCTTTTCCAAGAGCTGGCAAAGCTGCTAGGTTTCCATTTCTTGTTCAGTTCTTGGTGTAGGGAAATACTTAGTTTCTGCTGTGGTTGTCCTTTTCCTTCTGGCTATTTTTATTGCTTCCTCCTCCCTCCCTCTACCATTCGCTCTCTACCTGATGAAAGGTTTGTGTCTGCTGGGCAAGAAGTAGCTGACTTTAGCAGTATTTCTGTCAGTTTAAATCACGTAAGCTTTGAACATGATACTATGTGACCCTGATGACAGCAAGTTTGTCATATCTTGGAGTAACCCTATGCTTGCAACCCAGTAACTTCTAGGAGCTTCTTTCCAGACAAGAAATAAAGTACTGGTGTTTTCTGCTCCTTTCCCAACAAATGCTTTTCTTGTTTGCTTCCTTAGTTTTTTTGGCTACTTTTGTCAGACATTGTTTTTACAGTCAAGGGGACTGGTAATGGCTGCATGACATAGTTGGCAGCCTGCTGTAAAAGACTTCGATGCTTCAGTCACCTGTGAAGTTTTGTATATGTAATTTTGAATGTCTGATTATATGCTGCAGTTTATCTAGTCGCATCAAAAAGTCGGCACTTTGCTATACTGCAGCACTGGGTAAGCTAATCAGCTGACTTTTTTGTTCTGTACTATGAATATTTATAGCAAATGGCATAAGGGAAAGGCAGTAACGGATTTTCAGAAGTATTTTTTCTTTGACAATGAAGGTTGTTAGCCTTTTCATTTTGTTTTAGATTTACGAATTAGACTTTCTTCCTCCAAAAAAATTTTTTGCTTAGAGGAGTTGGATAGTCATTAGGTAAGGGATTATTTTCTGCATTTCCACATACAGTCTTAAAATTACATCTGGAAGAAAAGTATCTCTAGTTTTTCTACTATCTTGAACAAACTTTTTCTCATGGAAGAAATACTTCTAAGGTACTTTAGGTATGTTATAATACTTCAATGGCACTAAAATGTTTCATACTGCTATGTATTAAAGCCTTAGGAAGAGATAGCTGGTCAGTGTGTACTCAATGCTACTTCATCCTATTTTACAATTCAATTAAAAAAACAGCTGGTCCTGATAACTGACTCTCTGTGCTATTGACTAGGACTTTAATTGCTATGAAGCACAGCGTAAGATTCGACATGGAGGGGGAAGTCTCTGTTTTTGTTTTCCAGTGCTTGTAAAGGTTCAGGAACTGGGCTAGGAATAGTCAGCTTCAGGAAACAGATTCTCACTACCACATTAATTATTATTCTTTGTATATATGGTTCTGTTTACTTGGTTGTGATTGAGCACAATGTAGTGTTTACCAACTTGAAACATAATTATGAAGCTTGAAGGATTTACCCAGATTTTTATGGTTTATAGGTAACCAAAGCTTTTATGGATTGTTCTGTGGATCGAGTTTTTAGGATATAAAGCAGTTTGTACAAATAACTCTGGCATCTCCAAATAGTTTGTAAGATTTTTTACCAAACATTAGGTGTCATGTTTTTATTAAGGAAATTGTTCGCGTGCAATAACTTTGCTAGTTTGTATGGTGTTAAAATATAAGTCCCTTCTTGAAAAAAATCCCCAAAAAATGACCCACAACCAAACATTTTTTCAAAAAGGTACTTGTATAAGTTGTCATTTGAGACACTGAACTGGAGAACAATATGTTACGTATGAAAGAGTAAAGGATTAAATAGACAGAGGAGCTATTTAAGGTATAATTGCTGAAACTTCTGTGAATGGGCAGTCCTCCTTATGGTGCAAAAGAAGATGGGGGAGACTGCACCACTGTATTAAAAGCAGTGGCCGTTTCTTACTGCTCTCAAAGAAAAAATATTCTGCTGCCCTGGTGAATAATTCCGTTGTGTAATGTTAGGTAACATATTGCTCATTTCTATATGGTGTGTTATCAGTGTGATTTTGCCATATACAGAATGCTGGTTATCATGGTGTTTACCTGCTCTCTACAGGCTTTTTGGGTAGGTTGCTGTTGGTACAGAGACCATGACTCCTGCTGGTTGTCCTAAATTTTTAACACAGCGTGTATTCCTACAATGTAATTTCACTTAGGTAAATAGTCTGTTCTTGCAAACAATTTACTTCCATGTTTAAAAATATAAACCACACAGTGGTATTTTGGAATTAAGATTGCCCAGAACACAAAGAATGCAGAAGTCTTTTCATATAGTTTTGTTTAAACAGACTTACAAGTACTTTGAAGAACAGTATTTTGACCCATGAACAGCTTCTGAGACTTTGGGATGCATGAAATGAGATACTCTGAAAGGTGCATTTGCTTGTGATTTAATCTGCACCGAAGTGGGGGAACTCACGTGAACTTCTGTGAGAGGTAGAAGTGCTTTTGGAAGCATACCCAAGGATGCAACCACCTTCAGGTTTTCAATATGGGTTTTCTTCTACCTAGAATTTGTGAACTTTTAAATAATTACGTGTTTTCTCAGTTCATACCCATGGTTTTCTATTTAATTTTTAATGTGTTGCATTTTGACACTATTCTGTCACCTGAGATTTTGTGCTCCTTTTCTTTTGGGTACTAATTTACCATTTTTTTTGCGATGTAGCATTTACCAAAGATTTTATTCAGCTACTTGCTTGAACTGTCTGTTAAGTAAATACACATCAAAATAATGACTGAGGTGCTGCAGACTTGTTCATGGTTACTATTTTTTCAGCTTTCAAATCAATAGCTTCATTTTAATCAATAGTGAAGTCTGAGCTATGGCTTTGAAAATATTTTAGGTTGCACCAAGCCTTGGACACAAAGCAAAACATGGAAATATATGCATGAATAGATGAACAATGTTACAGGTTTTGAAGAGCTACTGTGGTAGATAGACATAAAAAATTTAAGTTTTGGTTTTTTGCCTGATAAGTATAATGTGATATGTGGTTTTAGCAACTCCTCTGCTTATGATAATAACATACCGTGTTTTAATATATGCTGAACAGACTCAAAAATATGTCTTTTTATATAATATTTATTAAGAAAATAAGTTTCTGGAAAATAAAAACTTAAGAGAATACAGTGCAAGTAGAACAGATTTGATAATATTGATAAATGTTATATATCCATACTTGATTTTGATTTTTCTGGTTTCACTTGGGGAGAACTGTGCTTTTTTGGAATGTAATTACAAAGTACCTTGCAGGAAAATCCTAGTATTAGCCATGGAAAATTTCAGACATCTCTGGCTCTTCGAAGTAGTCTATTTTCTGGTTGTGAGGTTTGTTATTTTTGTTGTTGTTGGGATTTAGTGGGGTTTTTTATTATTTGATTGGATTTCTTGTGTGTGGTTGTTTGGTCTTGCTGGTTTCTTGAGGGGTGAGAGGTTTTAAATAAAGATAATGCAGAGGTACTTTAAATTTTTTTATAATTACTTTTATCCTTCCAAGGCAGGCATGTTCTGTATTAAAGTATTTTGGTCAATTGAACATGTGAATTCTGCTTATGTAAATTGAGAATGTCCTTCAGCCTCAGTAACAGAGAGAGTATCCTTGTTTCCCTAAGAGAAAATTTTATTAGCAGGATTTTAGCATGAACACTCTCCATGGTTTTGAGAGGTAGGATTTCTGCCAGTTTCTGTGAGGAAGAAAAACCTAACATGAAAGTAGAGGCTGTTGGTTAAAATAAAAGTTTTGAGCCTCAGATGTGACATTCTTGTGTGTTTAATTTATGAGAATTTCCAGTATGATGTTATTAAAATGACAACAGAAATGGTTATCACGAAACTGTTGTAACAGTGACTATGTGTTTTTTCTTCCTAGTGTCTAACTTAAACCTTCCTTCTTTCAATTTAAAGCAATTGTGTTGCCTCTTTTCCTGTCACTGCACACCCTTATACAAAGTCCCTATCCAGCTTTCTGGTAAACTGTCTCTAGGTGCTGGAAAGCTGCTCTAAGGTCTCCCCAGAGCCTTCTCATCTACAAGGTGAAGAATCCCATCTCTTTCAGCCTTTCTTTACCTAAGAAAATTATTTCATCACTCCAGTCATTTTTATTGCCCCCTTCTGGACTCACTTCAGCAAGTCCACATCCTCCTTACGTTGGGACCCACAGAACTTGTGTCAGTAAAATCTCCTCTGAATCCTATTATGGTATATGACCAGAACTATTGCTGCCTTGGAGAGGCTGAGCATCTTGGTATTCTTCTAGTACATATATATATATATATATATGTATCTCAATTTAGTATTCAGGAGAATGGAGTTTGTACAGGTCCTTTGTAGGCACTCCCAGTAATGCCTCATAGACACATTTTAATATGAGGTCCGAATGAAACAGTGCGAGTTCATTTCTTTAGTCCATTGTTTTGAGCAAAAGAAAATTGTTTTGTGATGGTCCTTGCCATCCTACCAAATGGTAGTTTTGTGGTTAGACTATTTATCCAAGAGCTAGGACTTCCCTGGATTCCATGGTATTCTTAGGTTTTGGCAAATGCCAAAATTTCATATGAAAGGTAAATACTTGGAGGGGGTATGCTCTTTGCTTTTGCACAAACTTTGTCAGTGAATGTCATATTTCAGGGTATTGAAGAGCTGGATCTGCAGAGAACGTCACTCCGTGGTTCAGTGACAAAAAATTCACCTAGGAGTGAGGCAAATATGTGCTCTTCTGAGGAGAAAGGAAAATTTGAAAATTATATGTAACTTCATGCATGCTGTTTAATTTATTGTACTGTTGATAGCATTATTGTAGCAATTATTACAGTGCAGCTTTCTGATCTTGTGGAAGCTGCCTGTTTTCCCTGTCTAGATGAGAGGATGAATGAGATAACATTCCACAGGCTAGATGAAAAGGCAAAGGGAGATTGCAGAGAATCCAGCATTTATTGGCTTGGAGTTTTACTTAGTCAGCGCTTCTTGCTATCCTCTGCTTCCCTTCAGCTTGAAGTGCTTTCATTCAGTTGTTGTTGGTCTTACAAACAGAACTGATGCTAATTTTTCATCTGAAAAATTACTGAAGGCAAGTGGCGTTGTTGAAAATATGTGTAAATTCATTCACTTTCTACCTTTAGCTTTCTGTCAAGTGTTTATTCAAAATAAGAATACTATTAAAAGTTTTAAATAAATTTGGAAGTTGTTTTTTTGCATTATCTAGTCAAATGTTAAAGAAATTTTTTTTTANTCTAAGGTCTCCCCAGAGCCTTCTCATCTACAAGGTGAAGAATCCCATCTCTTTCAGCCTTTCTTTACCTAAGAAAATTATTTCATCACTCCAGTCATTTTTATTGCCCCCTTCTGGACTCACTTCAGCAAGTCCACATCCTCCTTACGTTGGGACCCACAGAACTTGTGTCAGTAAAATCTCCTCTGAATCCTATTATGGTATATGACCAGAACTATTGCTGCCTTGGAGAGGCTGAGCATCTTGGTATTCTTCTAGTACATATATATATATATATATATGTATCTCAATTTAGTATTCAGGAGAATGGAGTTTGTACAGGTCCTTTGTAGGCACTCCCAGTAATGCCTCATAGACACATTTTAATATGAGGTCCGAATGAAACAGTGCGAGTTCATTTCTTTAGTCCATTGTTTTGAGCAAAAGAAAATTGTTTTGTGATGGTCCTTGCCATCCTACCAAATGGTAGTTTTGTGGTTAGACTATTTATCCAAGAGCTAGGACTTCCCTGGATTCCATGGTATTCTTAGGTTTTGGCAAATGCCAAAATTTCATATGAAAGGTAAATACTTGGAGGGGGTATGCTCTTTGCTTTTGCACAAACTTTGTCAGTGAATGTCATATTTCAGGGTATTGAAGAGCTGGATCTGCAGAGAACGTCACTCCGTGGTTCAGTGACAAAAAATTCACCTAGGAGTGAGGCAAATATGTGCTCTTCTGAGGAGAAAGGAAAATTTGAAAATTATATGTAACTTCATGCATGCTGTTTAATTTATTGTACTGTTGATAGCATTATTGTAGCAATTATTACAGTGCAGCTTTCTGATCTTGTGGAAGCTGCCTGTTTTCCCTGTCTAGATGAGAGGATGAATGAGATAACATTCCACAGGCTAGATGAAAAGGCAAAGGGAGATTGCAGAGAATCCAGCATTTATTGGCTTGGAGTTTTACTTAGTCAGCGCTTCTTGCTATCCTCTGCTTCCCTTCAGCTTGAAGTGCTTTCATTCAGTTGTTGTTGGTCTTACAAACAGAACTGATGCTAATTTTTCATCTGAAAAATTACTGAAGGCAAGTGGCGTTGTTCAAAATATGTGTAAATTCATTCACTTTCTACCTTTAGCTTTCTGTCAAGTGTTTATTCAAAATAAGAATACTATTAAAAGTTTTAAATAAATTTGGAAGTTGTTTTTTTGCATTATCTAGTCAAATGTTAAAGAAATTTTTTTTTAACTTTAGTATGCACAGATGGCACGCCACAACTCTCTGGATTGCTCTGTGTGAATTTCTCTTTTCATTTTTCCCTACTCTTTCTCATCTGTTGTAAGTTTTGTTTGGGGTTTTTTTTGGTTTTGTTCTTGTGCTTTTTCTTTTTTACTTGACTTTTCCCCTTAACCTGGCACATCAGTAAGCACTTCAGTGCTTACTGAAATACTTTGTGGTGAAGTTAGGCAAACAAACAAAAACCTTGCAGTTCAAGATGGTTCAACTCAGTAGCTGGCTCCACTTGTACAGCAGTTCAGTACACAATAATATATGGACACTATTGGCACTGACAGACTGTTCATCATCTGCATGACAGCAGGTCCTACTTTTGCTGCAAGCAAAACAGCTCTTGGTTATTTGAATCCAAGGGTCTGATTTCCACCCAGTAAGACCTGCAACCTGGTTGGAATAATCCAGACTTTATAATTGATGAAATTGTCAGTAATGTGGTGGACATAGCTCTTCTCTTGTAACTATTTATTTTGTTTAAAGGATTTCAAGATAGTTTACACCTGAAGGGTTCTTGGACAAAGCCACAACACCTGTTAACTTGAGTCAAGCTGGAATTCTTGTGAAAAGTTAAGCATTTTCTTCCTGGCTGCTGGGAGAAGATTCTGCTTTCATGTAAGTCTGGAAATAAGCCTGTCTCATACTTCATCTTCTTTAGGCCTTTAGCAGTGGAGTGGAATTTACTTGTAATAAAACCCTGATTATTTTTACATGCTGAGCAATGAGGATTTTTGGGAGGTTTTACACGTTTCTTTGGGGAGAAGGGGATGGGGGAGTGTAGCTGTGTGTGTGTAGTTGGCTGAATTTCTTGCCTGTTTTTCCCAAGAAAAGAGTGCTTTTATCTTATTCATTCTCATCACCCATATCTTTGAATACCCATTTCGCCCTTTTCTCTGTCTTCTACCTTTAAATTAACCACTGTGCTCTTGGAGAACACGTTTTTTTTCACAATAGGAGTATTAGTTTGTCATTCATAGTAGATCTCAGATGGAAGAGCTCAGTTAATGGTCCTGGAGACCGCAACCTTAATTGCTTGGAGACACCATTTGAGGAAACGGCGTGCCCTGAGGACACTGTGTCCTTAGATGGATAGGAAAATTGAGTCCTTGGCATGATATGGTTTCTGTCCAAGGAATGTATTGAGGTCTTGCTTAAATAACAACACCAAATACTCCATGTTTCTCACTGTGCCTCTAGCCTTAGTTATTCTATAGATACATAAAATAGCAGTTAGAAACCAGTATGTTGTGCCATCTCATAGTATTGTCAGGTAAGCTTAAAAAGTGTAATTACTGACTTCAGCAAAAACTTCAATTGATAGAATTCTGTCATTGACATGAAAATAATGTCTAGTAAATGACTGATACAAATTTCTGGTTTGTTGTAATCAGACTGTCTGAACTTTGGTAGGCCTGAATTATAATGCAGAATCATACTCCGTACTTTAAATGCAATAGTTTATTTTAAAAGCTGGATCAAATATTGTGAAGGGAGAAGAGCTTGTGACAGTGTGAAAAAATGGAATCAGTGTGAATTAACTTAATTTAGCATTTCTAGTGAAGGGACATTCAGTACGGTGGCAGCATTCCTTCTCTAAAGAACAAAAGATGTCAATAATATGTAATTGTTTAATATCTTACAGGTTGTCAGAGATGGTGATTTGAAGAATCATATTTCCGATATGAACAAAGCAAAAACATCATCTGAAAAAAGGTAAATTTAAAACTTTAGTCATCACTTGACATCAAGCTATTTGAGATTTGTGAAAAAACAGTCTTTATCTTAGTAAGAATATCTTTATCTTTTCAGTAGGAATATCTTTATCTTACTAAGATAAATAAAATACACATTGTGGGTCTCTAGTAGGGATGTGCAAGTTGGTATCCTGAAACACTGAGGGAGTCAATATTGAGTAACACAAAGTATCTTCACATTTAATAAATATATTTTTAAATCCAAATTTTCAGTTAGTGTTAGACATGTTCTAATATAAGATATGTATTAAATTAGATTGAAAATGTACTTAATTTCATAATTTCATGCACATATTCCAAAACACAAAGTTATTTCTACTGAAGGAATTAAAGAAGTTTATATTACTGTGTAAGAAGCTGTGAATTTGTCACAAGATGTGTGTCATCCTCAACAATCTTGCCATCCAACGCGTAGCTAAGACAAACCAGAGTGGGATGCAGAAGATGTCAGGTTGAAAAGCTGTGTTTGTTATTTTCATGTGAACTTGTCTTAGCTAGCATCCGAAAAATTTATGAAATTATCTCTAGAAGGCTATTAAGCATCAGGAAACTATTTAAAGGCTTTCAATCTTACTTTTTTCCTTAAGGTAGCACAGATTAAACCACGTTGTTAAATCAAACCATCTCATCAGATGAAGAAAAAATTAAGTCAGCAAAACTGGGAATTTTGGCTTCAGTGTTAGTTTTGTGAAGTACCAGTTATTTTGCCTGTCAGGAGGTGAATTTTCATGAAGAACATGCTCTACTGAGAATTATGTTTGTATCTTGGGATCTATTTAAAATTTGGCTTTAAATTCTTGTATGTAGAATCATCCTTCCTTTTGCTGACTTTGGGTGAACAGGGTTAGGGTTGATATCTGACTGGTTTTTCCTGTATTTGTGAGGCGTAGATCAAAGGTAATGGTTAAAAAAACTCTTATATTTTGTTACTGTGGTAGGCTAGCCCCCTGGGCATTGTGAAAACCAAAGCAAGCTCTCTGTCAGCAATGAGTATCCTTGAAAATACTACAAATTACAGTGCATAAAATATACTATCGGAAGGAGTATTAGATGCTCGCATTGTTGCTATTTAAGTACTATTTATTCTTCTTTACTTGGAGACAAAATGAAAGTTTCCATCTTTGTAATTCGAAACAGTTGTTTCCTAAATTGTGAATAAGTTAAGGTGACTCTGTACAGGGATAGCTACAAACTAATCAGAAGTATCAGCTCTCTAAAGATTACTTGGTAACTGTGGTTGAGAAAAAAAACATAGTTTGAAATTACTGTGTTGGAATAAAATCTAAACAAACTCCTAAGAAGCCTGCCTGTTTTAAAATAGGTTTTAAAGGCTCACGGTAATGTGGCAAAATACAGATCTGTTTACTCTGGGGGAAGAAGGAGCTCTCTTATACTTCTGTGTGCTGGCTGACTGCAAACAGCAGTTTCAGAGGAAGCAGGTACAATTAAGAAACTGATGACATCCTTCAATTGACTGTTACATTTTGTAAGGCTTCTTGCAAGGTGAACAGACAAAAACCATTCTAAGATAATTGAGTTTTTATGAGCAGCCGTGGCTGAGAATTATCTTTCTCAGCCATGGCTGAGACTTATTTTTGTGGGTAGACACATAGAAAGCTACAATGATGTGTTTAGCATTTACATAGTGAAAGTGACATACAGTGAGTAATATGGAGGATTGTGAATCTCGCACTTCTTTGTGATCACAGTTCAAATGCTTAAATCTTTTGGGAGTGAAAGAAGTGTCCCTGTAGTGGGAAATCTCTCTTTGAAAAGATATTTTCTTGTTGAGGAAGTTCTCTTTCAAATGTGAACCCCTTGTTGAGGTAGTTGTCTTACAACTGTGAAACCCTGAAGTCCCCTGTTCCTCACTCTCTGGGCATGCTGCCTTATTATCTACTTGCAGCTTTCCTGACCAGAGAAGGAGGAAATCCACAATGCCCTCTGGTTAGCTAGAGTCATGTTCTAAGTTTTGGTAACAGTTGACATAAGGACAGGGGTGTTTTTTTTATCCAGGCAAAGGAGTGGTGTGGGGCGCATTTTGAACTATAGCATTTGAATATGGGATGAAGAAAGAGGTTCCTGTCTGTGGAGACATGAACTGTACTGGATCAACTAAGCCTGTACTGTATCAAACTTCACCTCAGGATGCTTAAAGAAAGCGCAAATCTGTCAGAGAATAATAATTATTGGTTATCTTTGGACAGAGTGGAGCCCTGACTGGATACCAGATCAGTGGTAGTTGATGGCTGTCAGAAGGAAATGAAGCATAATTTACTTCTG